>WURT03046148.1:7495-33462 GCA_009936505.3 Holothuria glaberrima
TCTTTTGATTTTTGTGTCTATTTGTTTTTTATTGGAATATTTATTATAACAAACTTGCAATGTATTTTATGATGTGTCTTGTGTGAGTAAAGGATCTTTGTCTTTCTGCTGTTGATAAAAGGGTTTTCCAAGATTTATTAAAAATTCTAGGTCTTGTGACACATTTATTTCCATTGAGTATTGCCTGGATAATGAAAATGTAAAGACTTAATCACATTCCACTTGACAAACTGAAAATTGAAGTTAGGATGTAACAGTGCATGGAGCTTGCATCACAACGTATGACTCAGCAAACTACAGTTGGAAATCAATTCTTAATTTAGCCGTGCAAAGTCTTGAATCAATTTTTTTCGTACAGTCTGTGCTCAAATATGTGTTTAATTGTTGATTTTTATGAATACTAAAATTAAATCAAGATTAAGTAATTGCTGATCAATTTGCTCAAATTATTTTATCTGTTGATATGTGAATAGGAAGAACATATAGTGTGAAATAATTGTGTAAATTTAAGCGGTTTTATTTTAAAGGCTGAGGAGACTTAAACTCCTTATGCTGACCTCCTGTCATTTAATTTCATATGTATAAACCCTTTGCATTGATGCTTCACCAACATCATGTTATAGAGCAAACAATGAAGCTAGTAAGATAAGGTACCTGAGTTTTGTACACACGCTGCTCGCACAATGTATCCTTCGCACCTGCACAGACTCAAGCACACATTTAACAAAAATTAACTGTCTGCATTTGTATGGTGTAAGTTGTAATGTTGTAAATGCACTAACCTCAGCCAAGGGTGCACTTTCTGTACTGTGACATTACATGCATAAAGGCCTATGGAGGTGTTTCACTTAATACTTCACTTCATAAAGCATCGTCGCTCTCTTGTCAGGCATTTTCTCTATTACGTATTCATTGTGCAAATATATCAGTATCTAGGGCCCTGCTGAGTGCACCTGTCATAACCACTTTTAATGTCCATACACTGTTTAAGGCAATAAAATGCACTAGCGTCTTTTGAAACACCTAAATTGAACATTACTGAATATATGACTGTAACCATGGAAATTGCTCTCTGCAGTTTCATTGCCACCTTTTAACAAAAGCCTTTGTGCACACAAAATCTGCCTATACCTTTGTAATAAATGCTTCTTATAAGAGTAATAATAAAAATAGCAAGCATTTAAATTACAATTCACACTTGAAAGCATGCACAGTGCTTTGAACAAAGATCATATAAATATAACAATTTGACTTATACGAAGTATTCATCAAAAGTGATGTTTTAAACGGTTTATACCAGTGAAGACCATTAAAAATCTACAAATGATAATCCTGCTTGGATTAATTATTAAATTCATGTTGCAGGTTACTTATAACTCCTTATATCAGTAGTCTTTAGGTTTAATAAGTCTGAATCAGGTGCTTTATCAGTTTAGTATCATTTGAATTTAATATCAAATAAATGATAAGAGTGATAAAGGGCATGTTCATTGTCTTTTGGTTTTATCTGTTAAGAGTGGATATGGTGGTTGTTTAGGGGTTCATTATCATTCAGAAGGAGACAGGTTGCTACTGTTGAATTTTGAGTAAATTTAGTAGGCAGGGGAGGAGATAAAGATGGGTGTAGATAGGGTCCAAAACCTTCTAGGAGTTTTCAGAAATTTCTTTTTCTCAGTAGTGTAATAATTATTGAAGGAGATGAATTGATTCATAAAGTAATTGAAGACTCTGCTTGATGAATCTGCTGTGTTTTGAAAATGATTTTGGATACATTATTAAACCACTGCTGGAGAAATATCTTTCAAAAAGTGTGACTAAAAACACCTGAAAACGAATTTGTATTAAAGGAAGAATTTTGACCAAAAGTAAAGCAATTGTCTTTTCAAATAAAACCCAGCTCTTTATTGCTGATACAATGGTTATATTTGATGGCTTTACAGATGTTCTAGTTGTAACAGCAGGTACAGCTGTTCTTATATGACATGTTTTATTTTAAACTTGTTGCAAGTCATGTTTAACTTTTGTTGCATATAACTTTAAACTAACCTGTTTTAGTGAGAGTTTAATTTAATGTATTCATGTCAAATATGTACTTAACAAGAGTTTGTACATGTTCCTGACTTTATGGATGGAGTACCATACTTTCCTAAGGAAAGCTTCATTATCCTAAGAGTACTAATCTCTAATTACTAATTTAATACAGTAATGCAAAATGCACCAATTAACATGGTGTCTTATTACCACCGAAGAGATTATATTGAGTTAGGATGAAGTACACCCCATTTTGGGGTATAGCAGGTGAAATGAAATCTAGTGATTATCAATTCAAATCCTGCTTCAGGCAGTTTTTTGAAATCTTTTTCAATTTTTTTAATCGACAACCATTATGAAGGATTTTGCCTCCTCTTCAAGTAGCTGAAAAATCTGTTTAAAAAGAGAAACTTTGAAATTTGAAAGTCACAAAAAAGTTTGAAATTTTCCTCTGTGAGAGTACTTTTCCCATCTTATGATGGGCAGCCATATGTGGGGCTTTTTGCCAGATTGTCTACTTTATGAGCAGCCTGTCCTCTGTCTGGCCTTAGTTGATGCTGGATATTGATTTGTCTTCCGTTTGGAAGATCTGCAAAGTCACAGTGAAAATCTTACAATCTGTGAATGAAGTATACTTCATGAGTGATATTGACCATGTGGAAAAAAATCTATGAGTTTATCATAAAACTATAAGTGGTATCAATTTGTCGCATTTGCAGACAACCATGTTATGATCTCCACGTATAGTCAGGGTTTGATTTTGCTACTGGGAACCATTCTTTTAACTTAGTGGGTATGTATGCAGTCATCTGTGGAGATGGTCCTACACAACACTGGTGTATGACAATGAACTGACATCACTAAAGGTGGTCATGTCCTCCTTTGGGGGAATCTGGAAATGGTCACCCTAATCTTATAGTTGACATAGTTTTAATACTGGAGAAGATTCTTTTATTCCTCATGAAAATTTGAAGTGTCATAAATGGTGTCATTATATGTTGCTCATGCTGTGGTATTAAGTTTTTATTTTCTCCTTCAAAATTTGTGTTGAAAAATTTCATCACATTAAAGTCACTTTAAATAACTGCCTGTGGTGTTTTCTTTTGAATTTAATTTGAACTGATCTCTTCGTGTTATACTAACTTCATTGCTTATACTGAACCTGGTAAAGTTTCTTAATTTAACAGTGATTTAACAGTAATCTAATTTGCAGCAACTTGGAAATTTAACAGTCTTAGAGGTATATAAAACTTCTTTAATCCTGTGACGGGCTGTACAGTTTTGCTACATTTGACGGAACAGCCTTTCAGTTTAATGTATGCACCCTCAGAGTCATCAGATTTGAACATGTCCCCAATGGCGCAACTACTCAAAGCAGTGCCCAGGGCAAACACTGAAATGGTGCCCCTTCCACTCGCATCATACTACCACTGCAGGAATTACACACACCCTAGCCCCCCCTAGTTTGTCTGTTGAATTATTATGGTAAGGGACTAGGTAATTAAAGCTTTATCTTCCTTGCTTTTGATGAAGCGAATAGGTCTATAATATGCTCAAAGTCAGTTTCTCTGCCTCTTCCATTTTTATACTTAGTAGAGCATGATCGCATAGTCTACTTTGACCCATTGAGGCTCTCAAGTAAGTTAGTAGGCCTGGGGGTGCCTCCCTCCACCTCATTGTTGTGATTCAGTGATTTCAGTCTTTCTCCAGCAATCTCCCAGGGGAAACAGCCACTAGCCTTATGTTTTCTCTTTGCCACAATATTTGGGGAGAAGCATGCGGTCACTGATTCATTTGCCCGGTAGAGGGGCCGGTAGCCTGCTTGGTCTTTTTCATAGTAGAAAGCAGAGGGACAGGGTGGTGGAGCCACTTCGGGATGCGCATTTAATGAATTCAGCACTCAAGAGGTGCGCCAATCTTTGCCACGGATCCGTGTCTGGCTGAGTAACAGGCTAGTGCTGGGCCCCGGTGAACCTCCCATAATCCTCCTTTACTATATGAATAGTCCAAACAATTCCATTTCACATCCAAGAAGATGTGTTTCCAATTATGCATTCCTGACTTTCCTTATAATTTTTTATTTAGAGGATTGATGCCAAAATGTGTGGGGTGTCTTTCATGGAACTTCTACTAAATTTCATAGCTGATGAACAGTCTTACCTGCTCAAAGTTGTCAAACGGTAAAACAGTAATCATTTTTAGTTTTGCTATTTTGTGATCATGAAGACAGAAGACAGCTATTGCATAGTACTTTAATTAATTCCTCACACCATTCACTCTGAATATAGAGGCGTCGGAAGTAGAACAATTTCAGTGTTCTCGTTGGGAGGGCAGATACAATGCGGAAAGGCGGAAAAGGCGTAGATTGTATTCAGTCTACGTTCGGGTGAACCTGTTTCTCATTCTGACGGCATTTCATAAGACACATGCTGTCATACTGCCATGACAAACGAAAGAATATTACATGCCTTTTTTTTTCCACTAAAGATTAGGCCCCCTCCTAGCGGCGACCAGGGGACATGCCCTACCTGCCCCATCCTAGTTACGCCACTGCATGTCCCGTCTGGCATAGAAAAATTTTGAATGGATTAGTTTTAACAAGTTTATGTCTCTCAAGTATATTAATCTTTTCATTGTCTTACAAATGTGCTTGTTAAAGATCATCACATGACCTTATAGATATCTTATAAAATGTATCTTCTTCTGTCCCCCAAAATGTGGCTTTCTTGGGTTCATTTCAATCCATAGTAAAGGCTCATTGAAATACTGCAGTTCTACAGCTGCTTGGCATGCACATTCAACCCATTGTTATTTTAAAATACAAGTATTACTCAAAGTTACTTTACTTTTTCTCTTTTTCATTGGAGACAATCAAATGTATTGCCTAAATGTCCAAACCTGGGGCAAACATATTTCTGTAGTGGGGTGAAGAAAATCCTAACCTCCGTATTTAATAGAAGTGTTCTCATGGATCAATCAATTTGAAATAACTGCATGCTTTTCTAGAATAGTAATATACTTTTTTGCTGTCAACTGGAGTGAAAAATTTGCTTGCTCAAAACATTTGCATGAGCATAAACCATTCACAAGTTTGTTCATGCCAAAGCTCCTATGTCCCTCTTTGTGTGTTTTCAAAGACACCAGAATTTTCATATTGAAAAGTTTTGCATATTGTTCAAGCAGGTCATGTGAACAATTACAAAAAGATATGCATTCAATTGTCATAGAAAAAAAGACAAACAAGTATAAAGTAAGTACTGCTTGGAACCAGTTTTTGTGTTCAAGTTAGTAACATGGTTCTTTGAACGAACTAATGATGGTACACCACTAAATGAATAGTTGATATACTGAGTCTGAAGCTGAGATAACCCTGTGGGACAGCCAGCTAGAGTACACACTGCAGGGTGCCTGTGGACTTTTCAAAGACAATGAATACCTACAAAGAAATTTGAAGTTGCAGGAAGTCATGAGGTATGTATAACTTAGACTTACAGTCCTGTGATCTTGCAGATGGATTGGAGAGTGTGCTCCAGTATATACTTTGAGGTTGTATTATATATTGAATAAAAAGTTCCTGAAATGAGGAACTTTTCCAGCTTCATGCAGTGACTAGGTTTAGCCCATGGAACAATATAACAGTGCTGTATGTACTGTAATGAAGTTATAATGATATAGCTCCCTGGTATCATATATGCTTGGAGCCTTGGCCTAGTATTTATAGTTTATCAATTAATTAGTTGCCCATGTTAGTGTTTTATTGATACACATGTGTATTACTAGTTTGGCCAAGCTATAGATGGGTTGGCCCAGTGAGCTAATTATCTGGTGACTGGCAACCACAAAGAATTATACTCTACAGTTACAGTATATGGAATAAAATCCCCTAATGAAAGCTTGAAAATTTCCAAAGTAACTCATAACCTATGCAATTTGGAATGCTGCACCATGGACTCGGAGGTTCTATACAACCTCCTTGGTTGCATGGTGTCAGTGTTTCTCGTGCTGACCCTATTGAAATTACCTCTTGATTACATGTTATTTACAGTCTTAATTAGTCAAGGGGTAATGGTCAGTCGCAGGCACAGTCATGAGGGCAGCACTCCCAAAGAAAATTTTGCCTCCTAGAAAACTTTTTAAAAATTTTATTTTCTTAATACAACTTAACATATCTCTCCCCCCTGAAAAGTATCTTAGGCTCCCACCTCCCTTTGAAGCCTTTTTTGTTCCCTTCAGTGCCTTATCTGGTTACATGCAGACCTGCTGGTATATACTTCGTGTATAAAGCCAACCTCAAACTGAAGTGAATAGACACCTACTAGGCTAATCCCATAGGCCTTGGAAGTGGGGGGCTGGGAGGGGGGCTAAAGCCCCCCAGTCAAAAATGTGGGGGTGGAACTATGCTCACCCCCCCCACCCCCGAAATCCAAGGACGCAAAACGCTTGTTTGTGTCTTCTATAACAAATGTCAAAAATTTGCTGTGATTTGTCCAAAAGGATGCACCAAATTGCATGTAAGGATCCTCAAATATCCAAAAAACTTTCAAAGGGAGGGATCCAGCCACCCTCCCCTTAGTCCCCCCCCCCCCATCTGTCTCAAACAGCTTCCTACCCCTATGGCTAATCCTTCAGCCTATTCATCAGCTCCCTTCAGTTGTATATTCACCTCACTTTGACTAGCCTTACATGAAGTATCTCCCAACCTGCATGTTAGTTTGGTGAGTGATATTGCAAGTTGCTTCTGAAATTTACCACAAAGGATAACATTTGACATATCCTGTCAATCCCTCCTAATCCCATGTCACAGTTTTGCATATAGCTGATGTTTTATCATGAGAATTACCAATACTGTGTAAAATGGACTATATAAAGTTGATGGATTTTTATGGGAATTATAACTAGATTTTCTCGTCTTTCTTTTTTTTGTTTCCTTATAAAATTGGCAACTACACCATATTTATTGCGTGAAGTATGTGCTATATGATTCCTTTTCTGAAAGCCTTCCCACATCATAGCAACTTAAAGCTAATGTACAGCTAGGCTACAGTCATGTTTTGTCACATGACATGAATATTCAACCTCACATGACTATGAAATAACTTTGACTGAGTAGATTTCACCTTGTGTGTTAATAAGTATATATGCATGCCTGCATGATACGTATGGTGGTAGGACTGCCTATGTAAACTTCATAGCAAGATGCTTTTGTTTTTTAAATGAGCTACTTGCTGGTAGACAATTTAATTGAATTGAATAAATTGTACACTTTGGTTGCAACACTTAAACATGCAAACATATGTTACGGTATATCAAAATTTTACTAGTAGCCTTTTTCAAGCTTTATAGAAGTACCACATCTATAAGTGTATATACCATCTGCACATGCAGTGTGTGTATAGGTGCCATACTTGAAAGTGATACTTCTGCAGTATAAAATTATACCAGTGGCTGTCTGTGTGTAGTAAGTCTTCCATGTCGACATCCATTAAGATTTATGATTGACTCTGCAGGGACATTAAATATGCATGTATTGATACCAGCCTTTTGTTAAATTCTAAATGCAGAACAGCCTCACTAGTGATCTACATAGTAAGGAAGCGATAAAAATACTCAAATATTATGATGATTTAGGCTGTGTACAGCATACTTAAAATGATTTCCAGGACAGATTAATGATTGTGAACTGTAGGTGATCCAGTGTACGTATGCTCCAACAGGTAAGTCATTATCATATATTATAGTTGATATAATTAATCCCCTTCAGTAGTGATATCATATCTAGCTGAGCAGTAAATATCACTTCATTTAGCTCATGAGCCCAGTGTTAATATGTTTAGTTGTAAAAGCCAAAAATGGAATCAGCTAGATTAAAAAATGAAGCATGTCCTACTATTTCTCCTGTATGTGCAACTGCCATCTGCAGTCACCCCATTTTCAATTTGTGTACTTGGGTATCCTTTTTCAAGAATATGGCTTTTTTGAGACATGTGACAAAATTTTTGTTTGCAAATTGTTTAATTCACATCCAATAACTCCTACGATCTACTGAAATGCTCAATGTTTGAAATGAGAGGATTTGGGAGATCCATTTAGAGAATGTTTCAACATTAATTTGGGGTAATTATTCTGCTTATTCCCTTTCACTTTCCATCTTGTATGTGTATAACTTCATACTTTCAACTTCCTCTGTATAATTGCATTTGTTCAGCTTCATTTCTCTTCTGGAAATTTTGGAGGGCATTTCTGATCAGAAATTTTTAGTAGTCAAAATTAAACATTTCTGGGCAAAGTAATTCTGTTGAGGGCTTCCATCGAAATCTATTCAAAATTCTGTTGAAAATGGAAAACAGGAACTTATTGAACAGAGTTGCTCAGAGTTCTGACCAACTTGAAACTTTCGTAGATCAAGTTATTATATCAGAGTGTGCAAAAATGAGCTTCATGCACAGTCGATTTAATTAATTTTGTGTTTATTCATTAAATTAAGCAGACAGTCTTAAACCTGTTTTTCTGTCATCAAAAAAAGCTGCAAATGTGCTCATCTTTTTGCACATAAAAACCGAAATGGTCAATGTGCAGGTTATCATTTACAGCTGTTTTGCCATCATGCCTATAAGTTCAACTTTATTTCATACATTTTCAACATTTTTTTACATCCAACTTCATTTTATATATCAGTTCAATATTTTTTCGTGAATATTTTCAAATCCAATTATCATGGAAATGCTGCATTTAAATTTTGTATGTCGATAGTGCCAATGCACTTCTATTCAGACATTCACATATCGTGTACATTCATGTCTTACGAAACAATTCCAATTGTCGTTGATGGGGACAGCTCTCAATTCCTATGTCTCTTTGTTCCAACGTCTCTATGTTTCGAAAAGACCGTATTCATATTAGTGTTAGAGAAAAGGTTAGGTTAGAACGAGCCCCCATCCTACCACTGTACTTCATGCACACATTCGGAATCTAAAGACGTCGGAACAACGAGGGGTCAGAACAAATGTAACCGCCGTTGATACAGCATGCGCAGTGCTTTAAGGCTTGGGTGGAGCTGATTTTATAGTGAAGTAATGAATCATATATGCCATCTTAATTTCATACTTGATCTGTTTTTGATTCCTTGCTGAAGGCAGGCAAGGAATCAATGCAATGGTGATGTAGTGTATGTGTGTATGTGCATGAGTTTGTGACACTTGTTGTGTGATATCTCAAGATAGGAATAACCGACACCTTTCATACTTGGTATATAGATTTTTCATGTTGAAAGAAAGAACACTATTGTTTTTGGTGGAGGTCAAAGGTCATTTGAGGTCACCAGAGGTCAAAGATGGAATACCTTGTAATCACATATCTCAAGATCGCAAAAGGCGACACACTTTCTTGCACATGCGATGTACTTCTTGAAATGCATAGCGTAAGAATTACCTGATGCATGCATTTGCCAAATTATAAAAAATATAGTAGAATGAAGTAAGTACAAACACACAGCATGCAAGGCTTTTTCAGGAATGGACACATTTTCAGCAATTATTCTTCAAGAAAAAAAAACCAAACCACAAGCTACGAATCCCATATGTATTTTGATATCCATCACCAGTGGCATAGCCAGACATTTCAATCTAGGGGGGGGGGATGCAGAGGGGGCGGAGGGTATAACTGGTGGGGATAGACTTAGCTGATACTATAGCTGATACTATAGGAATATCTAAGCAGAGCGCCACCATTGGTCGGCGCGGAGCGTACAAGAAAATTTTTGGATTTACAAACCCTCAGATGGCCAGAAACAGCACTTCCGGAGTGTTCTAGCTAGCTAAGCAAGAATATGTTCAGCCCCCACTTCGAAATTTCCCCCACTTCGAAATTCTCCCCCCTTCTTGGAGCTTCTTGGATTTTTTAGCCCAAAAGTAGACCGAAAACAGTCAATGACTTTGACGCACAAAGTCAGTGCGTCAGTGTGTCAGGGTGGATATAAATGGAAGTTGATAAATTTGACTCGAGGGAAACAGCTGAGCTCAGACCCTCAGTTTGGTGTTGCCATTCTTGGGCTAAATAAACTGGAGTTGGACGTACTCAGCAGATAAGAGTCCTGTGTGAACTTGTTCATGATCGGATTCTAGTCGTACAGTATCTTTCTAGGACTGACAAAATCGCAATAGATATCATCATGTAACCTGCAGGCACACATATTTGGCGTGCATTAAAATATTTTTCCTTGGTCTGTAATTTCATTTGGGGGGGGGGCAAGTGGAACCGGGGCGAGAGTTTCAACTGAGGGCGGGAGCCCACCCTGCTGGCTACGCCACTGTCCATCACACAGAATGGGATCATCAAGAGCTTGATGCAGTGCTTATTGGCAAACACATTTTCTGTATGTCCAATCTAGCCTACATGTGTTATATATGTGTATGCTATACAGTCGGTATGTTAGCATAATGTACACTAACAGTTGAAAACTAACAATTTTCGGTGTAAGGCAAAATTTGCTACGTACACCAAAAGGAAAAAAGTGCTATCCAGAATCATTTTTGTGTAGCACTTTTTGGTACACCAAAATATTTCGCAAATTTGAATGCTGTATATACATTTGTCATGTTGAGAGGAAGAACCCTATTGTTTTTGGTGGAGGTCAAAGGTCATTTGAGGTCACCAGAGGTCAAAGACTGAAAACCTTGTAATGGCAATATCTCAGGATAGGAATGACTGACACTTTTCATATGTGGTGTATAGATTTGTCATATTCAGAGGAAGAACCCTATTGTTTTTGTCTACGTCAGAGGTCGTCCAAGGTCACCAGAAGTCAAAGACCGCAAACTTTGTTATGGCGATACCTCAAGGTATGGAATGACGGACACTTTTCATATGTAGTATATAGATTTGACATGTTGTGAGTTAAAACAATATTGTTTTTGGTGGAGGTCAAAGATCATTTGAAGTCACAGAGGTCAAACTGAAAACCTTGTAAATGCAGACCTGTCAACTCTCCCAGTTTTACCGGGAGTCTCCCGGTTTTTATCCAGATCTCCCGGCCTCCCAGCTTTATGCTCTATCCTCCTCCCGGTTTTTAATTTCCCATTTGCAAAATTCATTCAAAGAGCCAAAAACAGCTATTTTCATAATTGGGCATAAAAATAAACTGCCCAAATCATTTTCTTTATTTAATGTTACTTCAAACTTTCGTAACTCTTCTGTCATGTATGGGCCGACGTACATAGTGTATATACTGTTACTGTATATACTGCATATGTACGTATAGCTGCAGCATGGGAATAACTCACATGAGCAGTGTTGATCGAGTACCGTGCGGTGCGATACAAACCGTTGTGCGTTAACTTGGCTACACTTTTTTTCTAATAGTCTATCATTTCAGTCAGAAATTGCCTACCTCCCTATTTTTCCACCAATCTCCCAGTTTTTTGGCTTTGAAAAATAAAAATCTCCCTATTTTGGGATCAGACAGGTTGACAGGTCAGTAAATGGCTTGTAATCATGATATCTCAAGGTAGGAATGACATGCTTTTCATGTTTGGCATAGAGATTTGTCATGTTTATAGGGAGACCCCCATTATTTTTGGTGGAGGTCAAAGGTCATTTGAGGTCACCAGAGTTCAAAGACTGTAATCATGATATCTCAACATAGGAATGAAGGACACTTTCATATTTGGTGTTTAGATTTGTCATGTTGAGAGAAAGTTGCTTTTGTTTTGGTGAAGGTCAAAGGTCATTTGAGGTCACCAGAGTTCAAACTGAAAAACTTGTAAACATGGCATCGCACCAGTGACAGACACTTCATATTTGGTGTACATATTTGTCATTAAAGAAATAACCTTTTTGTTTTTGGTGAAGTTCAAAGGTCATTTGAGGTTACCAAAGGTCATAAACTTAAAACATTATTAACCTGATATATGAAGATAGGAAAGAGAGAAACTATTCCTACATAGTATATTGTCATGTTAAGAGGAGGAACCCTTTTTTGGTGGAGGTCACAAGTCATTTGAGTCACCAGAGGTCAAAAACTGATCGAACTTTGTAAACATGACTTAACAAGGAAGCACAGACGAATCTCTTCTAAGCTATTTTTTTTTTTCCAATTTTTTCCGTTATTCAAGTTTTGTTGGGGTCATATGCAATTTTTTTCATTATTCAAGTTTTGGTGGGGTCATATGGTCATGTGAGGTTAGCACGGGTCAAACTGTAAACACATCGTAAAAAATGATGTAGTCAAGAAGTATAAATTTGAAATTGACTGTCTGTGTAACAATGCATCCCCCTTTCATCAAGGAATTACTAAGCCTTTTGGCTTTCTAGTTCCTTTAATCAGCTCCAATTGTTCTTGTTATTTTAAAATTATATGATAATTTCCATTTTGTCGTAACATATTGCCCCAGAAAAGCAAGGCTTAAAGGGAAATACTGTGTTTGTTTTTCCAAAAGGCGTCATATTTTTAAAAACAATATTTATAGATACAGAATGATAGCTTAATATTCAAAATAAGGCATGACAGTGTTTTTCCTTTAAAGAAATAGGTTCTCACTGAAAGGAAATCAGTTTGCGCTCAAGAATAGTTTGTTGAATCAAAGTTTCAAACATTTAAACAATTCAACTTCCATATTTCTTGTAATACATAACATCATGAGGATATAAAGCTACTAGTGCCAAAGTTTATTGGTGAGACTGAATGTAATGGTTTAGAAATGATTAAAACTGTTTTTTTATATATCCTATGTTGCTGCACTTTAAATGCAATAGTTCCTTACACAGTGTGAGTGACTTTACCTAGTTAACTAATTAACAGTAATCTAGTAGATCATCAAGAACTAATTATTGAAGTCAAACAAGATCGTTTACTTTTTGTGCCGAGCCCTGGATATGATAATGATTTGTAGGAAGGGCAAGGTGTATGTTTACAGCACCTAGGCAGACTGGCCTAATATCAGGTGATATGAACAAAATTTGACTGCTTATATATCTCAGTGCTTAGTATTGTGAGAATTTATTCATTTTCAGATAGGTGAGGAAAACAGTTGCATCATGTCTGGAACAGGAAGGGTAGGAAACCTTACAAAAGATCAGGAGAAAGCATTAGAAAAGGTAAGTTTTGATGACTGGTCTTATTCTTTGATCACAAATTAATATTAAACTTGGCCTACATATATATCAACAAAATGATTCATAGCATGGTGGTTGATATGAAAGCACGAATGATGTGATGAACTTGAGCACTTTGAGAAACACATTTTTTCATCCCAAACTGAATTAATGAGACAATTAAGTGTGTCATAAAATAAGTAGCACACTCTTCATTACCTGGAAATATTGTTTTGACTGTGAGTTTTTTTGATGAATTTATAGCGATTACCTAACTTTCTTGTCTGTCCTAAGTGGTTAATAAAGTTGTCTGGAGCCTTGAGTAGCATAGATTTGTGTGAGAAACTGTGTGAATGAAAGGCCTGTGAAGCAAAAGACTACAGTCTGAAAGAATGAAACTTAACAAGAACAGCTCCAAAAAGTGGCAGGATATATTCTCCCCAGCCCCACTCCAGGGATTTCAGCCAGTGCCCAAGAGATAAAACAAACTGGTATAAACAAACTTATTGTAATTGTCTCATTTTGCTCTTGAACTTCTGTTGCATAATTTCTTTAAGTAATGACCAAGGTTAGAGATGGTTATCAGAGAAAAGATGATTTTCTGATCAAGAAATTATAATGAGAATTAGCTATAACTTTCTGACAGATGCCAGTTATCACATGATGAGATGGGATTGCATTTAGTATAAGGTTGTCACTGAATAAACAGAACCGAAATAGGTGTTCAGTTTTGCAGGTAAGACCATGCAACCCAAACTAGCCTTTTGCATTCAACCTTTTCTTTCTTTTACGTCAACTTAGTTGTGTCCATGGCTTTTAAATTCTACAGAAAGGGAGGTCCTCATGTCTGTTTCATTCTGTGGGTTGAGAGTGGTAGGGGTGGGGCATTTTTGCAGTTCAGTGCAGCAGAGATTTACCTATGAGAAAAGGGCAGTGACCCATTATTCTGGTAATTTTTTGAATGAGATTCTAGCAAAGTGCACCACACATTAATCCATCATTGCATGTCCACACTGGCCATGCATGGCTTACCTTGTAGCTACATGTCATATGCAATCATGTATGTCAGGAAAAAATCATAGAAAATGAATGGAATAAAATGTGAACATGAGGGTGAAGCATTGGATTTGTCTTGCATACACCATAAATAGCCTGTTGAAATATCACAGAGATACACAAATACTTGAATAAAAAGAAGTATATATCTGCTTGTCCTTCAGTTCAAAGAGATTGTTAAAGATGTTCTGCAAGAGAAACACACAGACCATCATCTTTTACGGTTCCTCAGAGGTAAGACAAGTGTGTTTGTTACTATCTTCGTCGTCTGTGAACAATTTTTGATTCCTTGCCGAAGGCTCAAGGAATCTATGCGATGGTTAGGTCATGTGAATGACATGTGTGTATGTATGGACCCAACATTTCGTACAAGGTGAGGACATTTTCTATTCAAGATGAGGTCCTCAGGTGTCAGAACAATAGATTTCAGGGGTAATCAGGTGTCGAACAATCGACACGATAACTCAAGAAGGGTAACTCTGAGGGATCTCATACTTGGCATGTAGATTGCTCATATTAAGTAGATGATCCCTTTTGTTTTTGCTGGAGGTCAAAGGTCATTTGGGGTAACGAGAGATCAAAAGGTCAGAAACCTTGTAAACACAATATCTCAAGAAGGGTAATTGTGAGGAATCTGATACTTTGCGTGTGGATTGCTCATATTGAGTAGATGATCCCAATTGTTTTTTGTGAAGGTCAAAGGTCATTTGAGGTCACCAGAGGTCAACTGGTAAATTCCTTGGGAATTGCTTGTGAACATGATATCTCCAGAAGGATAAATGTAAGGGATCTCATTCATCATGAGAGTCAACAGCTTCTCAAAAGTGGACGGCACATAACCTTGACCGGAACTACTTCAAGTGCAAATCGCGAAGACTATAAAGAAGCCAGGAATCCAGGGTTGATTTAATGGCCCTTGAAAATATTGGAAGCCAGATGATCTGTGGTTTAATCTTAAGCTTTCCAATGATTTTAATCCACAAAATGTCTGTTTCTTCCATTTTGAGTTTTATTTCATTGAATCAGCTTAATGCAAGCTATGGAATTTAATTTGTGGCTACTATTTTTGTGAGGATTTTGGAAAAAAAGTTTTTGGGGGACAATGGCCTCTTCTTTCAAAAGTGGGGGATGTCCCCCTCCCCCTAGGGGAACATATCTCCCCCCTTAACCCTTTGACACCCATGAGAATCATGTAAATAGGTATTGTGAAAAGTGCAGTGTTGCCTGATGAATTGTTGTTTTCCTTTTTTACATCTCAGCAAGAAATTTCAACTTGAAGAAAGCTGAAGAGATGTTTCGTAAGGTATACTTTGATTGCAAATTTTCATTGCACTCTTAATATTAGTACCATACATACCAACCTGGAGGGACAGTAATACTGAAATCTTTCCTTCAAATTTTTTGATGTTTCTCTGTAATTAGTATATACTTTGTGTGAAGGGTAATTTGCAGACTGTTAGATCAGTTGTTAACTTGCATTTAGATGTCAGATTTTGATTCCTCTACTTTTGAAATTTTCAAGCCATCTTTTCTTTCTTTAATTTCTTCTATTTCTACTTGAAGGATTTGGAATGGAGAGCTCAAAACCAAGCAGTGTTAAAGGACATTAATTTCCCTGAGGTTTGTGCTTTCTTTGTAGACGTAGCAGTTTTTTTAGCACTAGCTTGCATTTTTCTTGTGTATGTATGTAACATACACAGGAAATCAAAACTTAAAGATACGGTTACATTGGTAATGCATTCCATTGTCTCTCATGTTTATTTGTTTTTGCTTTAAGTGGGGGATGAGTTAAACAGAACTTTGGAGAAGTTTTGCTCAAAGGGTATTATTGTCATATATTTTGGAACACTGGGGACAACATATCCCTTGCATGGTGCCCATACTGATTCCAGCATTTTATCTGAAAGAGAATAAAAGTAATCTTGCTCAACCTGATCATCATTCATGTGAACCTCATATCACATGGTTCAATTGTGTATGAACCACTGATGGAAGGGGAATTGGAAGACTGATGGGAAAGGGTTTAAGGACAGGAGAAAAAAAGGGAGATAAGTGAGAAACAATTGAAACATGGGGATGAAATTGCATTGCCAGCAAAAGAACGCATTTGCATTTTACAAATTTTGTGTCTGAGAGAAACTGCAATAAAAATGGGCATGAAATGTAAGTGATACCCCAGTCGCTGTCTGAAAACATCCCAGGAATTTCACTACCTTCTCAGCCTCCCTCCTCCCCAACACATCAAAGAGATAGGGAATGTGTCTTCATGTTATGAGGACCTAATGGGGCTCTATTTGGTCACCACCATATTTAAGTTGACAAATGGGGTTATCAACATGAAGTCTTTGAGCTAACCCTATCTATCCCACTAAAATGTTCATACCCAGTTTGAATGGCTACCCATCTATGTTCCAACATCATTTGTTCCCACACCTCTATGTCGAGACACCTATATACATGCAGACAAGTAACTTTCAGTGACAGATCCACATTGTTTCATTTCACAGAGGTATTAGGATAAATAGCGTCTGTGTTTAACTCCCGTTTGTTTCCCTGACCGTAATGTAATTCTTAACTTCCTAATGTTTCCCGAATCCCTATTGCTATAACAACCTAAGGTGTCAGAACATTAAGACATTAGAACAATGACACATTGGAACTGATAATAGCAGGCACCATTTGAATTATGACATCAATTCCTCACTTTTACAGGTAGTTGAAAAGTTCTGGGTTGGTGGTGAAATCGGATGTGACAAGGAAGGACATATCACCCTCATCATACCACTTTGTCGTATTGACCCAAAAGGTAGGTGTGTCCAAATGTCATGCCACTTTTGGGGCGGGGTGGGGTGGGGCAGGTGGGGTAGGGGAAGGGGGTTGAAATTTCAGCTCTCTTGTGTTACATACAGGGAAAGTTGAAGCGCACTTCTTCACAATAGGCCAAAGCCTGACACCAATTATCACCTCATGTTCTTCATTTGTTTTATAGGTATTGTCTACTCCCTGAAGGCAGATGAGGCGATCAAAGTCGGAATCAGATTTATTCAGATGTTCTATAACAGAATGAAAGAAAATTCACTAGAGGTAAGCAAACTTTCCATGGTGTTAGGTATATATATTATATTCCATCCCTGAAGTGACAAAGATTTTTGATATACAGTGAATTGACTTTATATTTTTCACTCTCTGACTTTGAAATCTCTTGGATATGTAAAATTTTGAAAAAATTATACATGTACTCCAAAAAAGAAAAATAGAGTGGGGCAAAAGAAGAGGTCATGGTGGGTGGGGGGGAAGGAGAATGTTTGCAAATTGAACCCATATTGACAGCTTTTGCATACCCATTCTAGAGGACAAAAAGTAGGCCCATCTGACAAAAAGTTTTATTAAACTGACTGATATTTTAGCAGATTTGAATGATGTGAATTTAATTGGATAGTAGAACTTTGGAGTATGTTTAAATTTTTCGAAGTAATCAATTTTGCATGAAAGTGTTTCATTTTGTGTAAAGCTTTTTGTATACAAACCTATGAAGTATATGCAAATGATATCTTTGTTCAAGACATGTTTCTGTTACCATCCCCTTATCTTTCATTTACTCCCAGCATGGTCGGAACATCGAAGGCATGACCCTTATTTTTGACATAGAGGGTCTTTCACCAGCGTTTCTGTGGAAACCATCGATGAAATTATTTACAGAGGTATATATGCCATGTGAGAATTGAAGCACAAAGGTTATGGAATCTAAGTCTCCCTGTAATAATGATTTGGTTGGAAGATAAAAATTAAAATTTTTATGTTTGAAGTTTCAAGAGGTCCATGTCACTGTAGTAGCTAGTTCATGCCATTCATTGACCTAGACTTACCTTCTCAAAGAATATCCGTGCTCGAGGGCTATGAAATTTATTCCGTCTTTAACACTGTGAGTGAGAATTAAATTAGTCTATAGAATTTTTTAATTCAACCAAAGATAAATGCAGTTTTTTTAAATGTTTAGTTTGTCATCATTGCAAGACCAATTTATAGGTCGTTGGTGCATATGGTAGAAAGCATTTGTGTAAAGGAAGAATATAATTTGCATTTATCCCTATTGATGTTCCGATCCTCACACAATGTAATGTGAATCATTGCACTAACTGGCTCCGATTTTGATTTTGATAGATGAGTGAAAATTCCGGAAATTTAACTGTAAACTGAAACTTTTGGTTAGTTTTCAGGATATAATATTCTTTGTACAGAGGACATACAACCAGACCATCTTGTATTGCTAGAACTCTATGTTGGATTCAAATTTGATCAAAAATGGTGAATTGAAAGCCACTTAATTGATATATATGGGCACATTTTGCAGTTTCTTAGTGTCATGATGGTTCTGGCCCGGGTTCGATTCCTAGGTCGAGTCTAACCAAAGACTTTAAAAATGGAACCTACTGCCGATGTGCATGATGTTCCGCATAAGCAATGGAGTATTAGGGAAAACAATCCAGTGCCCCACAACTGGAAAAAGGCAGCGGGCACAGCTAGATTAAACCAAGAGGTTATAAGTTGAGGCGTAAGACCCCATCTAACTAACCATTCAAAACTGAAGTTTGTTGATTCCCCTACAGATGGTACAAATTATGGAACAGCACTACCCAGAGACAATCAAGAGAGCGTTGGTGATGAGAGCGCCCTCACTATTTCCTGTTGCTTATAATCTGGTAAAACCATTTATACATGAAGAAACTAGAAGGAAGATAAAATTCCTTAAAGGTGAGATGTATGTAGAATATATAAAATATATAATATTTATGTAAACCTGATGTTTGGAGAAGGGACTTAAAGAGAAAATGCAGTCATAACGATTTGGATTATTGTATGCAGGTATCCTATTTCATGAATGGTTTCTGAAAATGGTGTGACAGTACCGTTCTCATTGAATTGTGAAATTGATGTAGAATAACTCCTTAGATAATTTTGAATATGCAATAGTTATTTTATGAAATAACATGAAAGATACTTAGGAGTGTGAGATTTAGCTGTTGTTTGAAAACAAGTTTGGGCAGCTGCTTATGCCCTTTAGGCACAAGAGTTAAATAGTCATTGAGTTTAGTAATTGTAGATCTCCCAAAAAAAGATCATAATTTAACACAGAAATATTTTGCTATGAAATGACTGAATTATGTATTCAGTTCTGCACTGAAAATGATAAAAGGTGAGCCTTCAGAAGGGAAGATCACAGAAATGGTAGATCCCAAACAATAAAACCTACTTTCACTGCCCTTCTCTCTTCTTCCCCCACCCCCCTTCCCCAAACCCCCATTTTGTCTTGCAAGTGTCCATCTGTAAATTCTGTCAAGTGTGTTATATCATGAGATGTCCTTTCAAAGTGGTACTAATTGTTCCCATTAACATGAATTCTGTGATTGTGACTGGCCAGAAGGAGCTGTTACTATTTTCTGAGACTGTAGTTTCATCAAACTCAAATTGCCTGTGAAAATAGCTTTTAAAGGCCAAATCTCATCATCCCAGAGATTTCTAATTCTCCCAACCATGCAACTAGTAGCTCTTCCCATAACTGTGTAAAGTTCCTCTTTGTGCAGACACAAACATTTTATTACCTAAGGCCATGTCCTGGTAAACATACAAGGCTATAATATGTAACCCAAGCACTCTCTCTGCATTGTGTGGAATGTGAGCTACTCTGCATCTTTTGAATTTTCAAACTTTGCTGTCAATCAAAGAGCAGTAACCAACTGAGAATTTTGATACCCCCACATTAAAAATATACTTTGGGTGATGAGTATATGTCTTTAAGTGTAAAATATTTAAGATTCTAACAATTTCAACAAGTGTGAAGAATTTTTGTATTACATTTGTAGTTCTTTAAAAAAATAACTGCTCACCTTATACTAAGGAAATATTAATGATACTATTAAGAGAAAATGGGGAAAAGTTTTTTTGCATATGTGGATGTGACAAAAACACATTTTAATCTAGGACATGAGTTCGATATATTAATAGACTTTCTGTCTTGCTAGTCGAATGGAAAGAAACGGTTCAGCTTGATCTTTGTAAATGAATGATGAATGAATTTATCGCTTTTGAGATCCTTTCAATGCTTAAATTGTTCACATGATGAGAGAACCACAAGGATTTGTATTTAAGGAATAAATCCCATTTGGCGAACTCTTACTGGTAAATAAACTGTCGAGACTCCAAATTTGACAAAATAACGGACCAGGCGAAGCCAAGTCCGTTATTTTGCCGGATTTGGAGTCGAGACGGTTTATGAGACAATAATAGTCTGACAAATGTGGTGTATTCCGATTCTACCACCGAAAATGTGTGAAAAACTTCATTTTTATCAGTCTTTATGTTTACTGACCATGTGTTGCAGAATAACAGGTCAGTGTTTAACCAATCAGAATGCAGGATCTCAATAACGGATGGCTAGAGGTGGTAGAATCAAAATTAAAACTTGAGAGATTATTCATCCAGGAGTACTTATGAATTCTCAACCATAAAATGAGAATAGAAACCATGCCTTCATGTTGAAACCATTATGGACATGACCTAGATTTATTTTGAAAGATGCAATGCTAAAGCTTGGCCCCAAGGCTCGTTTTGGGGGCCTCAACCTCCTATTCTCTGGTCCGCAAAAAATATTTGGGGAGGCTTCTCTCAGACCAATTTGAGGGATGCTAGTGTATGGTATTTTCTTCTAATTTTCCAAAGATCCCGTTGGAAATGCATTGTTTTATTCTTTCAATGATCATTTCCCTCATTGCCTTTGCATAAGAGTGTGTGTCACAATTTAGTCTAATGTACATTATCAAATAAAGTTATGTAGGCTATAGCGTAAACTAGAAATGAGTAGGCTCGTGTCGTGCATTGTTAATCATATCGATATTAGGTTCGAGTACCTGATCTTGGTTTCAAGTGGCGTAGGCCTAGGTAATAGGGCTAAATCCCCAGTCAAAAATGTGGTGGGTCAAACCTCCAGTCAAAAATGTGGTGGGGCTGAAGCATACATCCAATCCCCCTCCCCCTCATTTCAAGAAGGAAAACCCCTTATTTGTTCCTTCTGTAAAAGTATCAACATTTTTGCAGTAATTTTCCTCAAAATTTTCCCAGTATGTTACACAGAATTGAATCTAAGGACCCCCAGTTATTCAAAAATTTTCCAAAAATCTTGCCAGTCATCTTTTATCTTGCTACACTGTTACACTTCATTACATTACATTATATTGTGTTTCATTACATTACTTTACAATACATTGCATTATATTACATTAGATAACATTAAATATACATTACATCACATTCCATCACATTAAACTACATTGATGCTGATATCTAACCTCATTACATTACATTACATTATATAGTGTTTCATTACATTTAAGTAACATTGCATTTTGTAACATTGCATTTTGTAACATTACATTGTACAACTTTTGTATAATATGAATGATACTTTATAACAGGTAGTAACTGGCAGAAGACCATCTTGAATTACGTTGATGCTGATATCTTGCCAAAGCACTGGGGAGGGACTATGGTGGACCCTGATGGTGATCCAAAGTGTCCAAGTATTGTAAGTTTTTGCAGTTTGTTGTTAATTGATAAATCAATTAGTGATATAAAATTTTCTTTCTTTTGTAAGTTAGTCGTATTTAAATGAAAAAAACTTTTTCTTCTATCCTGTAACTTATATTTTTTGCTACTATCTATCCTGCAAGTTCCAAATTTTGAATTTCTTCTGTAGCAGTTCATTTGGAGCATTTCACATCACTACATACATATGAAGGCACAGCAGCGAGAATTTTTGATGGTCATCCCTTCTGCCTGGTGATGGGGCATAGGTGTACAGGATTTTCTTCCGGGGAGGGGGTGGGGAATAGCTGAGTTGGTTCTGCTCAAGAAAAACCTGTATTGCATGAGAAAATTGCCCAATTTTTTTCCAAACTTTACCCCAGGAATATCTGAAATTCCAAGGAATTGCACCCACCTCCTGCCCTCACCCACTGCTTATATGTGTATGGTTTTTCAGGAAAGAACAGCTAGAACTATCAACAGACCTGCCTCTGGCAATAATTTTGTTACTGAAATGTCCAATTCTTGCCGAATATCTTCTTAGTTTGCCTTGACTATGAAGAGCTTTTGCTGGTACACATTGTGAAGGATATCATAAGGGAAATACGAGGGAACATGTAAGATATAACATGATGTTTTCAAATGAATTTTGGTAGACTGCTTATTCCCTTTAGTAACAATTTATGGCCAAAGAAGTCTAAAGCTCTCTCTCAGGAACCTTGTACTGACAAAATCTGCCAGGTACTATAGACATAGACTTACTGTGCCTCAAAATAGAAAGTATCTCAAGCTTTTCCTCTATCATATATTTGTCATGTATACCTTCAACTAGGTGTGTCTGGCATTTTTTATGTGGCTTTGTTTCATTCTGTTGCCTAGGATACCAGCTCAAAAATTACTACATTCTTTAAATATGCAACTCTCCTGCATACAGATCCAGACTTGCAAAACTTGTTTTATATGCAAAAATAGGGCAAAAAAAAATATGACAGACACAATTGTAATATGTATCCAGGCCAAAATTTTGTCACAACAATACAGAAGCGTGACATTACCAATGAAGAATTGAATTAAAAAAATTTACAAATAAAATAGTACATAAAGTACAATTTTGCAGTTTTAAGCCAGGTTTTGTGTTAGATTAATGCTTCTGATTACTGTTTTTGCCTCCTAAAGAAAATTTCCTGAAATTTAAATTTCCAAGTAAATGGCATAGACAATCATGAGATTAGAAGAATTTCTGTAGGGAGCAACTTGTAAAACTGTTAAAGTTTATTGGTGAATGTAACCTAAATATTGGCAGTGTTGTAATTACTACTATTTGTTAATGGCTGTTATTATAAGAGTTTAGCACATGCTCATTTCCATGACATTTTAAATCCTGTAGGTAATGTTTTATTGCACCTTAAAGTATCTGCTTTCAAAATCCTTCCAGTGAATGAATGAGTACAAAAGGCTGTCACATTTGATGGAATGATTCTTATAACAACCAGGGGTGTCTGGTCCAGTCCCTGGCCAGCTAGTCAAAGAAAGTGGGGTTTCTCATCCAAGAGCTATCTGCAGTTTACCCACTTGAAGTGACATTCTAAATAGTAAAAGGGTTGATTTGAAAGCACCTGACAAGAAGTTAATTCAGGCCTTGAGCTCCAAGGGCAGTTGTTTTATGTTCCTAAGCAACCATGGATGTGGGAGAAGGGTATGGCTTATGACTTACAACTGCACATCTGGTGGCTTACTAAGTTATAAATTAAGATCAAATTCTTTTGAAAGGCCAGTTCAGGTGGGAAAACTGTAGATTGCTCTGGGATTATAAATGCATCTTGCTTTAATCCGGCAAGGGATAAAACCCTGTATCTCCCAGCTACTAAGCTTCATCGCTTCAAATTCCACCACCTTTTAAATACCCACTTGGCCACAGCACTGGGAAAGTCGCAACTGGTAAGCACTAGGCTTCTCTCGCATATTGTAGGAGCTAAATGGCTTCATAAAATAACAGCCTACTAAGCTGACTAATTGTTTATTATTTGCACCAAACAGATACGACTAGGGGGCAAAATACCGGAGTCATACTATGTAAAAGACCACCTTAAAGATAATGAGAATTTAACCAAACTTGTGATGTCAAAATCATCTTCAAAGGAACTGAAGTACGCAGTAGATGTCCCCAAGAGTGCAATCAGGTTTGTACTTTAATAGCATTGTTTTTCTTTCTTTTACAGTGTTAAATATAATCAAGTTTAAAGCAATGTTTGGCATCATGTTATTTGTTTAAATTGTCTGAAATTAGGGATTCTGACCGGGAACCATGAAAACAGTCCAACCTTAACTTTATGATATATTTATGCAATCAACCATCCATGAAACTTATGTGTATTAGGCTATGAGTGCCTTTTATTCCCATTCTTCTGCCTATGCTACTATGAAATTGGGGTTTAGGCCATAGATTTTGTTAATTTCATCCTCTGCACGAGTAGTTATATGATAAAATGCTGTATATGAGCTTGAAACTATGTCAGCCACACATCACTGGAGTTTTCTAATAGTGTGAACAGTTTTGGGGGTCAAAACATACGATGGATGTGCCAGATGTAAGTCACTTGTAGGTGCATGTGGTGGAACTTTTTGAGGGTAGCAGGAAGGGAGTAAAATTTTTCACAATCCCTATCATATTTTCATGTATATTAAAAGTGTAACTCCCCTCCAATAACCGGAATTCCTCTTCAATGACCAACATTTATCTCCAAATACCCAAATTTCCTGGGAAGGAGCACCTCCCAGCTTCCCAACTTATTCCACCCAGAGTTGAAGCTGTGTTGAGCAAGAAAAACATGGATTTTAGGACTTTTTGGAACTGTTGCATTTAAGGCAAAATTCTTGTCATGATTGTTTTTCCAAAAGCGAAAATTTTAGGGCAAACACTTTCCACCCCCTCCCTTATCTACCTTCACTTGGGGTCATTTTGGAGGTTTGAAGGGTGTCTGCAATGATAACATCTGATTTTAAACTCATTGCTCGATGCAGACGTTATATTGCAAGTGCATATTGCATATTTACTGACTCTTGTGAAAGCGTGAATCATGTTGTGCAACAGCTCCCCCATTCACTTGATAATCGAAACTTTATGCTGAATGGATGTACCCTCTGCATCAATACCATTTCTGTTTTCAGCTTCTGTAATGTCTGTACAGACGGCAATATGTACAATGAAACATTCATTCAGATACTCATTGATTTATAATTTAGGTCTGTACATCTACATCAAGTAAGAGATGTGGTGCAAAACATGTTAGAGAGGTACTGCTATTTAGAACACACAGGCCTCACAGTGAAACTTATAAAACCTATAAAAACCTATATTTTATCTTTGGAGCCTATATATTTCCAAAAACAGCCTATAAAACCTATAAAAGCCTATATTTTTAATACGTCTGAAGACTGAAAAAATGAGAATGTAGGGGTGATGTTCATTTCTACCTACAGGGACAGACATCAGCCATATGATGTAACTTGTGTGTTTAATTATGGCCATCTGGTGGGGCTAGTAAAATTTCTGATTTACATAGTAAAACCTTAATGAGTAAGAACAAGTAGTGTTAGTAGACCTTTTATATGCAACATGAAAAGGGGTAGGCAGTAGCATTATCTGATGCTACATAGGATGTCCCTTGTGTTAAGCATTTTTCAAAACAAGTGTTCTGAAGGGATATTGTGTCTTTTAAGTAGACCAGTAGCATCTGTGTGCTGTTGGATTGGGTATATGACTGCAGATATTTTGTAGTACTACTGTTGCGTTAGATTTTATCAACCTTCAACTACATGTTTCTACTCTTGGTTTTAGATTTTGAGGTTCACCGGTAGCGGGGCTTTTAGTTTGTTCGACCTGGTTTTAATTCAGAGTACATTAGAGAGACTGGGTCTTCATGTAGAGAAATTAAATATTTTAGAGCACCTTGAAAAGGGTATCAAGATGGCAATCTTCTTCAACCTTCTGAGTTGTTTCCAGCTCGTTGTCACTTTCCAGTCTAAATTTAACTGGGTAAATTGAGAGTTTTGAGAGACCTTCTCTCAAAACGGTTAACTCAGAACTCAGAGTTGTGGGCTAACTATTACAAAAGAAGGTCTCTCAGGAACTCTCACAAGAGTAAAACTCTTCAAACAGTACTTTTAAAAGAATAAATTTGGTCATCACAAAACCTATTTAGAAGTTTCAACAA
>WURT03046149.1:0-14511 GCA_009936505.3 Holothuria glaberrima
GTTCAACGATTTTTTTTTTTTTTTTGCTCTTTCATTTTTCCGACATCGCCCATCACGTCCCCAAAATTTCTGTGTGTGTGTGTGTGTGTGTGGGGGGGGGGCACTCTACGCCACTGGCAAAAATACTTTCTGTAAATCCCTGGGATCTCATTCCTAGTGGCTGGGCCTGGTAGCTGTTCTTTTGCATTTGTCTTAGGGTGCGTTAATTTCGGCCAAACTACTTTGAAAGGGGTTGCCATTTCGTTTTGCATACGATTGCATATGGTAGGACTCCATGTTTTCCTTAACTAGGGGTAAGTAGCTCTACAGTTTATTAAAGTACAGATGTTTTTCTCCCTAACATCACAAATACACGTCACAAAACCAAAATACGTATAAGCCTACCAGTGTTTGCTCAACACAAAGTAGAGGTTATAAAGCGTGCTTTTTATGACAAAAAAAATGCAAATTTGACCTTTGACCTAACTTTTGCCCTTTGACTCCTCCCTTACCATCCAAAAAGTATTATATTAAAATATATTATCATTCTTACCACAACATGTGGTTTTATTTACCTTCTGTAACATACTGATAGACGGATAATGGCCTAAATTTTGCCAAAAAAATGTGTCCCGAACTCTTCCTATAAACTTGATACTTGGTGGGTAGGTGGGCCTACTTGACTATGAAAGCTCGAGTATGCGTTATTGATGAAGTCTTATAGTGGGGTGCCCTGCATGAGGGCCAGCTATTTCAAATGCGCACAAAGTGCTCCGAAAATGACACTGTAACAGACATTTCAATGCGTGCTTAAATTTTGCATATCAATTAGCTCTCTACAAGTAGCAGTGACTGTACACCAAACAAACTTTAAAACCACAGTTTTCCCTTCTGGATTTCTTCATTCTTCATTCCTTACTGTCGGTCCCGACTGCCATTCGACAGTCGGTCCTCGTCGCGACCATACTATGGCATATCAAACATGTGCGATATTAGAAATGGGTTGGGCAGGATGGAGTGAGGGGCGAGGGGGTTTGGTCGCAGTTAAGGCCGATCAGTGCGGCTTTCATTGATCCAGGTGACATGCTTTTTATGTATTAGCTAATACAGAAACAATTGCAAAATCAGGCGACGGCTGGAGAAAGCCAATGCAGTGGCTCCATGTGTAGTTGACGAACATTAGATAAACTTATATCCACCCAGACAGTGTACTGCGTGGCCATGCAATCCACCTGGGACCCGGCGACACAACCGGTCACGACTGCACACAACTCATCGCCGAGGCGACGAGCAGTAAGGTTGAGTACCACATTTCAAGAGGCTTTAATTTCTATTCATCCGTCATACCCCCAGGGGCGTCGATTTGATTTTGGAAGTGGGTAGGGGGAAATCTAGCCTAAAACTTCTCTCCTATCCTGGAGAGGAGTCTAAGTGGAGGGGCGCAGATGCAAAATGGTGTCGAATGGTGCCGAAAAGGTTCAATATTTAGGGTTACTATGAAAACTGGGGGTCTATTTCATTGCCCAAAGAAAAAACTGCATGCAGGCTCAGCCAGAGGATGGTGCTTGGATTTACCGACATTGGGGCCAAGCGCCCTGACTAGGGCCAGCTATTTTAAGCCCCTACGGATACAATGAGTTGCCAAAATGATACCGAAATCAAAATGTAAGGCGCGAAGCGGGCCGAGAATATTGAAGTTATATTGAAAAAGAATTCGTAATTTTGCATTCGTAAAGTTTGGGTTTTTATTGAAAAATCTGCCCTCCTTAAGAGCAGACCAAGACATTTGATAAGACAACTGCATGGTCTTAGTCGGGGGTACATTCTTCATCTCACCAATTAAGGCTCCCAGACGAAACTGAAAAATCTGTTTTTTTTTTTCTTACAACTTATGTTTGCCACGATGGTGAGGTTGAAAAAGTATCTTCTAAAAGATAGGAAAAAGAGGTTAGAACTTCGCAACGTTGCATTTTCGTGTTTCTTTAGAATCACGACTATAATATTTGTGGAACCTTTAACGTTGAATAAATCCAAAATGTTTGAAATGACGGTCGTTACCGCTAGATAGAACAGGAGATGGAAGCGCACAGCGCAAGAAATTGAAGTTATAGAAAGAATTGTTACAGGAATTAGAGCCATGTGGAATATTATCTGAACATACCAATGTCTTCACCACTACCTGCCTATATGTAGTTTTTTGGTTACCTCACTTTTTAGTTTCAGGTTACAAAAAGTAGAGGGGAAAATGTGTTGGCGTCCCCTCCTCTCAAAAAGTGGAGGGGACATGTCCCCGGTCCCCACAAGTCGACGCCCATGCATACCCCACTATACCTATACGGCAAAAATCATTTCCAAGTTAACTAAATGTACACAAATCGATCTCAATGCTAGTCCAAATTTTGAAATAATTTCAGTTTCGCCATCGATCTCTAATAGTTATATGTGCTGAGCCATTACTATTGAATTTCATAAAATATGAAATGATGTAAAATCTCCTTGACAGAGTAACGGGAGCCGATTTCCGCTCTCGTAATATGCAATATTACGAAAGCTTCTGGGGGCTTCTCCCCTTGACCAAACCGGGGCCACGCCCCTTGACTCCACCAGGTACTCTCGCGTGCAGAATTGCTCTTCGCCCTAGTGGTGCAGTGCACTTGAGATGTCCCCGTCTTGGCCACCCTATTGAAATTTCTTGATCCGCGCCTGATTGCGCCTAATAATTGAGCTGTTAGTGAAGAATTTACCTGAGCGTGCACGAGAGCAAGGATAGACTAACTGTGATGGGACCGGCGCCAATAATAACATGACACGCTGAAGCTATACCGGCGAATGTAAAAAGTTCTCGAAGAGGAGAAAGCCTTCCCATACGGGGATATGGTCTGCATCTGTGTAAAGTCATGCATGTCCATGCAATTTTCTGTTTTGGGGTACATTATTTTCAATTGGGGTCTGGTAACTAGATTTAAGTTAGTTTTGTAGTTGAATGAATTAAATTGCTTTTATTTCTTGTTTATCATCGATTTTTCTGCTTTTTGTATAATGCTCTGTATCTTTATTCCTTGTTTGTGTTGAATCTTACACCTCCAAGGAGGTGTTAAAATGTACTTTTAACTGACACTAAACTGAACTGAACCTGGCACACCCCTGTACAATTGTCTTTTTCACGATGTCTCCAAAAAGTCAAAACAAGTTTAATATGAATCATACTTAAGCGCTGTACGAGGTGGTATCCAATCAGATTTAACTAGATTTGATTACATTTTGTGCTTTTTTGTGAATGAATAGCAGGGTGGTATGCACCGTAAAGTGTAATAATGGGCTATAAGCACTTTTAGTCAAATTTCTACTTTTCTAATACTTAAGAAAGTCTCATATTAAAATAACGTGTAAAATTCCACTTTAATATATCAAAGTCTATATCACTTTGTAACCTTCGCTTGAGATATTGGGCATCTTTTTTACAAAATGTCTGTATTTTCTGTGTTTTTTGTAATATTATTTTGTCAATAATTACCATACTACAGAAGTCAACTAAAATGGATCAAATGGTTTGTATTGCTTTTAACTGGTTTCCTACACAATTACTGCAAGGTAATTCACAGCAAGTGAACTTCAATTATTCTGGCTGATATTTAATTAAGCTTCATAAATACACCCAGTTAGCAAAAGTTCTATTTGTCAACAAATATCAGTCTAATATTTGGGGGAATGAGTAATGGAGTTCCGTAACTTGAAGGTTAAAATGTTCACCTTATCACCGTAATGTAGGGCAATGCAATTTTCACGTATTAAAAACAACTGTGCAACTCGTCAATTGGCAGAAAACTGTTGCATTGACGAGATCCAACATCTCGTCAAAACGACATTTTTCTGAATTTTGTCGTTTTGACGCGTTAGTAATAACTGTGCAATTCGTCAATTTCAATGCAGAAAATTGTTGCATTGACGAGATCCAACATCTCTTTAAAATGTCAATTTTCTGAATTTTGTCGTTTTGACGAGATAGTAACAACTGAAACTCTTATTTGCAGAAAATTGTTGCATTGGCGAGATCCAACGTCCCGTCAAAACGATATTTTTCTGCATTTTGTCGTTTTGACGAGATAGTAACAACTGTGCAACTCTTCAATTTGCAGAATATTGTTGCAATTTGCAGAGTTTTTGTCGGCAACTCGACAATGCAATGTCCCATCTACGCTTCCGCAGCAGTCAAACGACGAGCTTCGCCAGCATTAGGTTCGTTACTCTCAGCAGGGACCTAGCCTATAGTTTCTCCACTTCAGTTATTTGGAGACGGCATTTTCGAGCAGAGAAGACTAACAGGTACCGTACGTAGGGTACTTAGCATTACAAGTTACATTTTACTAAGCTACAGTTATAAATATAAAGTACTGTTTCGGCCTTCGAGTCAGTAGGCCGAGGCTAAAGATACGCTATTCGCATTAGGAAAGATGGGCATGGCCAACTTTGTATAATGTGTGCATAACCGATCGTAGCACGTTCACTTGTATTGTTTAGCGCCGCGAGGTGTACCTACATAACAATTAAGTCATCGCGTTTTGAGGTAAAATGAATCGTTTTGTCACGCTGGTGACTGACAATATTGAAACAATGATGGGTATGTGAGTCACACAGTCATTGCATGGTCAATGACCCACATTTGAATGACCATAGTGAGGTTCATCATTCAATTGATAAGTACATTTAGTCACTTTACTAGGGGGCTATTGCCCATTTCACAAAGATACCAACCTTCAGTATTGCTCCATGTGTACAATCATAACCTTTTCAATCAATTTGATGACTCTCATGTCTGTCAAAATTGCAAATTGTTTTCCTTAAATTGGTCCTAGATGGATGAGTGAATATAAAAAGTAGAAGTTGAAGCAATTAAGCCATTTGAGTTTTCACATTCACATACTGTATATGCTGCTGTTTTGAACTCAGCTAAGTTAAAAAATTTCTTACAAATTATTGTACATGTAACTTGCAACCATGATATTTTCCAAATCTAGATTCTGCTATTTTCAACCTGAAGACCTCCCAATGCTGCAATCTACAGAACATTGGTCGTACCATTTACCCAGAAAATGATACGTAGCGAGAGCAATCTGCGGCCTTGTATATATCACTAATTGACTGAAAGCATCCATTGGTACTACAGTACAACCCATAGGTCTAGTACAGGCGTTTAGCCCTTTGTACAGTTCATGCTTGGGTACATTAGAATCCGGCCCATTGACTTTAATACCAATGAGCTGCAGTAGCAATGTGTTGTATCACCAATTGGCTGTACTGTGGTACCAATGGGCTACAGTGTACTGTATAGGGTTATCAATGTGTTTCTTGGAAAGGAGGACATGGATCGCTGTCCAGGGAGGGGTTTCTAAGAGGAGGGGAGACACTAAGAGGGGTGTCCCCCTCCCTTTGGAAATTTTTTCGGTAATCTAGGTTGTCTAGATACAAAATGGTGCAGTATTTGTTGCTTTAACGAGTTTCTTCAACTTGAATACATAGTTGGTACACAGGAGTGGAGAACAGAGAAACCCCACAAAAAATGGAAAAATGGTCATTAAAAAATGTTCAGCTGCATATGTTCATATTGTATGTAGTTCTGACCAGTGCTCATGACACCCTACCTAAAACTTGATGTCATGACGCTGAGATCTCCAGAGAGGATAACACATATAATTGGGGCGTGTCTATGTTATCTGCGATTTTGTGCACAGGTTTGTCATACCTTGTGCGATACATGACTCCCTGGAGTGTCTTGGAACACATGGCTGTCAGACCTTGCTGTCTGGTAGGGAAGGTAGCAGACATAATACTAATTGTACAGCAGTAGGTAGGCCCGCACGATGCATTTTGCAGTCACTACAAGTAGTACAAAGTTCTTGCAAATGTGGGACACGGGTAAAGGGAATCATAGTCCTTGTATTTGCAAAGAAGTACAAGGTAGGATACTGTTGTTATTTTTATTCACTATTCACAGCATCAGCGTATTACTTGGTCAGGCCCATAATACTGCAAGTAAAGCTTTCAAAATATTTGGCCCACAAAGCAAAATTAGGGAAAAACCCATCAGATCAGTGTGAGAAATACATGAAATCTGGACATTATTGGCAATTTTACAAATCCGCCCGGACGCCATTGCGAACGAGTAAAAAGAGGACATGTCCGGTTATAACCAGACGTATGGTAACCCTAATACTGTTGTACAGTATAAATGGGCTATACTGCAGTACGTACTGTTGTACTATGGCTATAGGGCTGTATAGCTGGTTAACCTTGTAGCATGCACCAGTAACTGGCATGTATATGGTTGACACTAATACTGTACATTTCGGTTATTCCATTCAATGCTTGTTGTCATAGCTCTCATTTGATTCCACTTACAGAATCAAGCCACTGTACTTACTATGAACATCCAGTCAGTATACCCCATCCTGTATGTAGTGACAATATTGATTGTCCCTACTGCATTATGTTCTGATGTCCTTCCTCTGATAATCAACACCTGGAACTTTTCTGCAGCAACTTCAAAAAGTGAGTAAAATAGTTTCCTTCTTAATTTTTTGTTCTGAAAGAGTTTCTGTTAATACATCAAGTGAAATTCAGTGTAGGCTACTATGCTTACATATGAGGCCTCCCCTTTTCTAAAATATTATGCAAATTCGAAAAATTGTTTCCCTTGGCAGTGGGAATGGGGAAAAATGGCAATTCTTCACACCCTCCCACTTCTACAGAGTGTTCCAAATTGTCACTCCACTCTTAATTTCCTCAGTGGAAGTCATTTCTATAAAAGCAACTACACAGATTTGCCCGGTGTGTAAGACAGTTCGGGCTTCGCAAGGTAGCCCCTTCAGCCAAAAGCTTTATGGTTAATTCTGTGGCCATTTAAATGAAAATTTAATCAGAATGGAATTTTGACCAAGCAGGTAGGAGATGAACACAAGTAAATAGCAGATCAAAACAAAGAACCCGGGAGGAAAGGTTGAAAGCAACTAATGAATGGTAGTTGTATTATAGCTATTAGGCTTGTCAGCTGCCAGTCATCCCTTTCACTTTTTCAAATGATTTCATATTCACCATTTTAAGGGTTAAATACACCTGTGGGAGCAAGAAAATTTTAACCTCCAGGTCCAATTAGAACAAGCTTCCAGTTTTTCTATTCTGTAAACCCCTAAAAACTCGCATTTGTATTAAGCGCCTGTCTGTGTTTTAGCACCTGATACTTTCAAGTGAAATTATTAAATTTGTAATATCGTAGAGGGGGAGAATAAGTTTACTCAAATCTAATTCATTCCTGATTTATTTTCTAGCATGGAAGGGGCTGGTGGAAGGAGTGTCTGCTTTGGACACAGTTGTGCAAGGATGCTCTAACACTGAGGAAGAAGAGCGTTATATAGCTGTTGGTTATGGAGGACAGTAAGTTTTTTTATTTTTTTGTTAAATTTTATTTCAACTTTATGTCAAGAGGGTACAGTAACTCTGAAAACTGATCAGAATTTATCTTCCCAGAAGCCCTCAAAAAACAAAAACATGCATATAAAGTAATAAACAGAAAACAAAACTGTACTGCACAAATGAGAAAGTTCTAAAAACACTTAAACCTATTTTGTAAGGAATTTTGCTGCTTCTTGTTTGTGTGTATGTGTGTATGTGTGCATGGGTGTGTGTGGGGGGGGGGAATAAGCAGATTTTGAGGGATTTTAATATGTACAGCTCCTTGAGCGTGTATATCAACATAAAAGTAGTAAAAAGGAAAAATGAGCAGAATTTATGGCAGTATCTCCAGAGTTGTAATCAAGTCATGACTCGAGTCACAACTTGCAAAATTGCCTGACTTGAAATATTCTGGCCAATTTTCCCCCATTGAAATAATACAGTGACTCCAGTCATGACTTGACTCGAGTCGCTAAAATGGGTGTAGTTGACTTGACTTGACTTGTTACAACTCTGTGTATCTCTATCAAATAATAGGTATATCTACTATAAATAAAAGGACAAAGTTTGTTTGTGCCAACTGGAAAATTGGGGAAGGCAGAGAATAACGGTGATTTTATTATTTTGATTTGATAGAAGCAACTATACATGGTATAGGCTTGTTACAAATATAAAATAATTCTCTAAATTAAATCTGAAGACTGAATTAAACACACTATGAAGTCATGAGAAGCCATCATGTTTTTCTTTCCTGTATATATATAATACTGTATTGTTTTGTTTGTAACAGCCCTGATGATGTTGGGGAAACTACCCTGGATGCTTATGTCATGGATGGGTAAGTAGAGATGTACAGTAGTATTGTAGATGGGGTGCTGAAGGGACCATTAACCTACTAACTCCTCCCTCCCCCAATTTCCAGCTTGAGCACAAAAATGGGTTAATAATCTTTGCATGTAAATTTTTTTATGTAGGTAAATGCAGAATGCACTGATTTTTAAAGATGGGGATGACATTTTCTCATTGAATGTCAATATTTTCATAGGTTTTCATTCTGTGGCCAAGCTAACATGCAAAGATCATTTCAATTTAGACCAAGTTGTTGTAAGGCTGGTATGATTCTGAGGATTGTACTTTGGGAAAGGATCAATTGTAATCAATTACCTCCAAATACATTACAGTAACTTGTAAATGTAACAGTTGTGCTGTGTCCGCTAGAAAATGACATTTAAGACCTGAACTTCCTGCATCCCACCCACAAATCCCCCGAACTTGAAGACAAATATATGATTAGGTCATGTGGGTTTTTCCATGTACCCAACGATATCAAACAGTACTGATGCTCACATTAGTAAAATTAGGTGTGAATGAGTTCTGAGTTTGGTAAATTTATTCAAATAACAAACTTGAAAGCCTGTGCATATGCATGAAATGAGAAAACATTGTAAGTGAAGAATGATGGGGCAGTGTGTTTCTTTTAATACAGTAACTGATCAATGTATACATTAATTTCATAATGAGTTAGTTGAGTTCTGTTTCTGTTTTGTATGAATAATTCAAGACAATTGCTCTAATACTGTGTGTTGTAACTTTGAAATGTTGATAATTATGCTTTCCGCATTTCAAACAGTAAAACTCTTGATATTGGAGCAGTAGGTGGTTTGAGGAGAGTTAAAAATGCAATCCAAGTTGCAAGGGCTGTGATGGACTATACAACACACACTCTTCTTGTTGGAGAATCAGGTAAATCCTGTACATTAGGCTAAAGAACCTAATATATCACAAAATGTTCAGACATATATACATATAGTTTAACATATAGTTTAGTACTGAATATGGTGACTGGTCCTGGCTTTCATAAAAATCTCATAAAAAATCAGAAAGCTTTTGGAGAGTTACTTGATAATTGTTATTAAAGAGCCAATTTGGAGAAAACCCATTTCTTTGGCAGATTTTGGGAGAAATTTGGGCAAAGTATTTGGGTTAAAAAGGTTTTTCTCAGACAAAAATGCCTCACCCCAACCCCTTCAGAAAAAAATCTGTATGCTCATTTTTCTGGCTGAGTAGTTGAGTAGCAGCTTCATGTGTGTGGAGTAATATAACTTTACAATACCTTCCACTGTGAAAAAGTATTGTCTGAAACAAGTCTTTTTGTTAAACTAACAATGCTCAAAAAATTTTGACATGTCACTCTTTTGTGCAGGTTAGTGTTTTTCATATTGATAGAATTATGTAGAACTATTATGACCATTGTTATAAATCAGAAGTGCTGGCTTAGGAAGCGGGGGATGGGGTCGCAAGCCCCCCAGCAAAATTGTAGGGGCGGAAGTATGCTTTAGACCCCCACTTTCCAAGCAGGAAAACCCGTTATTTGTCTCTTCTGTAAGAAATGTCAAAAATGTGCAGTAATTAACCTTAGAATTTGTTAAAAATGATGCACCAGATGGCATCTGAGGACCCTTATCCCAGTAAACATTTTGCCGTTGGATCGACGGATTTGAGACGGCGTTTCCGTCGGACCGACGTCCGCTACGTTTCCGTTTGCAAAGTGATTTGACGTCCAAACGACGTTGGGAAAATATGGATGGCCATTAGACAAAAAAGTCAGCAGGCGAAAAATGCATCCAAAATTCCAAAATAAAATACGCGAAAGTAATATTTAAATTATTAATTGAAATTTAATTGCCCTTCATGAAAACTAGACTGTAGGCTATTTCCCACAAGTGATGAGGGACCAAAATTTTGAAAATATTCAGCAAAATAAAATTTTGCAAACCATATATTTACATGCAGAATAGTTCATTTATCATAACAAATATTGTCCATTTCGGGAGCCAAATACAACATTTTAAGCAAAATATGTTTCTGATAATGTAAAGCAACTCACGTCAAAAAATGTTTGTCAGAATATTCGAATAGGTGGCGTCCTAACAAAGCAAAGGACTGAAGATGAGTTTTACATGTGCAATAGCGTGTGTGTTTTGACTAAGATGGCCGCCCATACTTTGCCGACTTCCATTGGACGTCAAATGACTTTGCAAACGGAAATGTAGCCGACGTCGGCCCAACGAAACCGCCGTCCCAAATCCGACGTCGATCCAACGGCAAAATGTTTACTGGGTATATATCAAAAACTTTTCCAAAGGGCTTACTAGTAATGTCAAAAATGTGCAGTAGTTTACCTTAAAATTTGTCCAAGAAAATGCACCAAATTGCATCTTAGGACTCACAAATATCAAAAAATTTTCCAAAGGGCTAAGAAAAATCAAAATCTTGCAGTAATTTACCTTAAATTTTGTCAAAAATGATGCTCCAGGTGCATCTAAGGAACCTCAAATATCAAAAAATTTTCAAAGGGCTAAGTAATGTCAAAGATGTGCAGTACTTAATCTTAATATTTGTCCAAGATAATGCACCAAATTGCATCTTATGACCCACAAATATAAAAAAAAATTCCAAAGGGCTAAGAAAAATCAAAATCTTGCAGTAATTTACCTAAAATTTTGTCAAAAATGATGCACCAGATTGCATCTATAGACCCTCAAACATCCTAAAAATTTCCAAAGGACTACAAAGAAATGTCAAAAAGTTGCAGTGATTTACCTTAACATTTGTCCAAAATGATGCACCAGATTGCATCCAAGGACCCTCAAATATCAAAAAATTTTCCAAAGGACTAAAAAATGTCAAAAATGTGCAGTAGTTTACCTTTAAATTTGTCCAAAAGTAATGCACTAAATTGCATCTAATGACACTCATATATCAAAAATTTTTCTTAAGAACTAAGAAATGTCAAAAGTTTGTAGTAATTTACCTTAAATATTTTCCAAAATGATGCACCAAATTGCATCTTATGACCCACAAATATAAAAAAAAATTCCAAAGGGCTAAGAAAAATCAAAATCTTGCAGTAATTTACCTAAAATTTTGTCAAAAATGATGCACCAGATTGCATCTATAGACCCTCAAACATCCTAAAAATTTCCAAAGGACTACAAAGAAATGTCAAAAAGTTGCAGTGATTTACCTTAACATTTGTCCAAAATGATGCACCAGATTGCATCCAAGGACCCTCAAATATCAAAAAATTTTCCAAAGGACTAAAAAATGTCAAAAATGTGCAGTAGTTTACCTTTAAATTTGTCCAAAAGTAATGCACTAAATTGCATCTAATGACACTCATATATCAAAAATTTTTCTTAAGAACTAAGAAATGTCAAAAGTTTGTAGCAATTTACCTTAAATATTTTTCCAAAATGATGCACCAAATTGAATCTAAGGACCCTCAAATATCAAAAAAATTTCTTAAAGACTAAGAAATGTCAAATGTTTGAGGTAATTTACCTTAAAGTTTTCCGAAAATGACCCCTCCCCTGGACGGCGATCCGAAACAATTAGGCACAGCCCCCCGGGCCGTCTTGAACAGCTTCCTATGCCTATGATCAGAAGAAATATTTTAATTGTATTAAGCATTTTCATTTCCTTTTTGTCAGTTGTTCTGAATTTTTGGAAGATTACTCTCTTTTTTTTTGCAAGTTTTCTTCTTTTTGTGACGATTACTTTTTGTTTTCTGGAGAAAACGTTTCATGTTCCAAAGAAGACCTTTTCTTTTCTGAAGATTATGGCAGAGTATATGTTCTGTTTTTCAAAGATTATTTTTCTTCCAAACAGACAGGTTTTCATGTTTCAGAGATTGTTTTTAATTTTCAGAAGATTCTGAAAAATAATCTTTTGGAAAAGAACATTGTTTCTTGGTCCTAATGGGCTTCCATGGAAAATCATTCAACACCTTCGATGATGAACAACAAGTTACAATTACAGGCAAAGGTGCTGGAGTGGGAGAATGCTTACATGTAAACTCAGCAAGCATGGAAATCCCACCAATTTAAATTTTTTGTATTCTTTAAACAAGATATTTGTTTGTAACTGGGTATTAAATTGCATCATGACTGTGCTTCTGCACTGAATACATTTAACTAAACATTGAGTATTATTGTACGTTAAAAATAATCTATTGTTTTCATTTCCCCAAAACAGCCAAAGAGTTTGCAGTAGGCATGGGGTTTAAAGAGGAGAGTTTATCCACCAACGAATCAAAGTAAGTTAAATATTTAATAGCTTTTTGACAGGTACAGTTGTCCCTTTAATTGGAATTTGTAATCCCTTGTATCCTTATTTCTGTATGATTCTTTCATCATGTGACAATCAGGCCTGTACTGTAGCTAGACAAGGTACTGAGGTGGGAAGATTGTTCCAGTCGAGGGGGCAAAATATTTTTTTAGCAGGATGAACTAGTTTTAGGGGGGCAAGATATGCAAAGGTATATAAAAACAAAAGTAAGTTTCTTTTCTAGGGACACATTTTTGGGGGGAGGGCTTTTTCCTTTCTCCCCTTGGGTGGCAGTATTTGTGTTACCTTATTTGGTAAAATTATGCCAGATAATTCCTTAGTTTGGATTCATAACCAATGTTCATTTTCTAAAACACTGAAAAATTCATGTGAGAGAAATGAGATTATATTTGAATGTTTTTAGCTTATGTTTTAAATGAGGATGGGCAGGGGCTACTTATTCCTTTTAATGCTAGAGAGAAAGTGATTTGGTTATCTTGTCAAAAAATGGAATATTAAAGGCTGTTTTGTGTTTTATATGACCCTGGGGGTTTAAATTTTATGCTTGTTGCACTCCTCCAAACCCCACATTATCATAAAGTGTCAGGTTGTGCCCATATATTCTACTGAGATTACCCAAGGCCCCGCTGGTTTCAAGTTGTGTTGGTGTCAGTAGGGACAGATCAACACCTTGGATTGGACTGACTGAATCTGACATGACTTCAATTTTTGTATAACAAAAATAACTTAAGCATAAAATGAAGCTTTCACTTACCTTGCCTTACCTTTCTAAAGAAACAGTTTAATGGGGGATTAACCAAGCTAATAATTGGGATACATACCAGATCTAGCTTGGGGAGGTGGAGAGGAGAAATGCCCAATCATGCCCCCTTTCCCATAACAGCCACTGGTCATCTGCATGGATCTTACCATGTCCTTCATGGAGGGACTTTCAGCTTAAATGGATTTCTTACCTTCTAGTCGGAGTGACTGTTTACATGTTACAGTGATAAATTTCAGCCCTTGGCCATAGGGAAGGGGGAAGATTCCTAATATATTCCACCCAAACCTTGACTAAATGCCCCCACCAAATTTTTTCACGTCTTTGGTTTCAATATGAACAGGTCCTTTTTATGGATATAAATGTGTCCCTTTTCACCCACCCTCCCCAACAACAAAATTTTGTTCCACCATACAAAACCTCTACTTCTGTACAACTGACCAGCTGGCTACATTCTTAAATTCTAAATTTTATGAAATTTTCTCATAGCTGCAAAATATATTATATTTCTCTTATTTTTTCCTTGGCAGAGAAGTGTATCTTGAATGGCAGAATAACAAATGTCAACCAAATTTTAGACAGGTTTGTCATTTGTTTAAATTTTGTTTGTGTTTTGTTTTTTTCTTGATTGTCTCTAAGGCAAAGCTTCATAGTCTCCCTTAATACCTTTGTGAATCATTGGTAGCTTTGTAATGTCTATGAGCGTGGCTCTTTCACTGAGGAGTAGGACGTATTGGTCAAGAACATATGTTGAGGTAGGTTATATTTCCCAAGAGGAGAAATGTTTTGATTTGCATTCTTGAGCCACTGTGGTGGGCCCATGATGGGTTTTAAAAAAGTTCTTGATCATGGTCATGGGCGTCACCAGGGGGAGGTCGGCTCCCCTTTGAGCTTCTTTTTACAAAAACGTTTAAAGGATGTACCAAAAATTGAAATAGGTTCCTTCTGCCATCGCAAAGTATAAATTTCTCTTAATATGCTGAATATTAAATTTCGCCGCAATTACAGATGGAGTCCCCCAAATTACTATTTTCACCCCATATTTTTTAATCAGTTAAAGGTAAGGTGAAATGCAGCTACACCTTTGCATAGTACTATAAGCTTCTATATAACACTTCAATGTACAGAAATGATAGAAAAATATGAAAAGTTCTTTTGATGAAATACCTTTAAAAGATTTTTTTCAAGGGAACAAT
>WURT03046171.1:0-14511 GCA_009936505.3 Holothuria glaberrima
TTTCATCAGTAACATTACTTCAACCTTCAACTGCTTGTTGTGCATCAAATGACCTACGTAAACGTAACCATCACAACAGGGTTGTAGCTACGGAGGGCGGCTCTGGGCCGCAGTGACCAGCTCTCAATATTGCTGCTTAGCACCCGAAGCTAACAGTTCTTCCTTCCACCACTCCTTTACAAAAAGAGCAAAACATGCTCAAAATGAAGCTCTGCTTGATGCCAAATAGATATTTTGCCTTCACTTTCCAGTGTGTCAGACATTGCAAATAGGGCCTACTCAGTTACATCCGTGCACTAAGTTGGATCATATTTACATGCACTGTTCATGGTAATTTCATTGGGCGATTGACCGATTAAACATGACCACCAAATTGCATTGCTGTGACGAAGAAATACACTTGCTGAAAATGTCACGTACCCCTTCCCCTTAGACCCTTCTCCTAGGAAAGTGATTGGTGTCTGTTGCCATCTATAGAAATAACTGGCACGAACTTTGCCCTAGCCACAACCCTCATCACAAATACAAATACAATATGCTATCTTTACTTGTCTAGTGTAACACATGATGAAAGACATATTTACAGTCGCCTTCTACCTGCACAGAAGTCACAAACCACAACAGAGGAAAATATCATCTTTAAAAGAATTCAAAACTTTACTCCCCTATTTTGATGAAACTGTTTTTCAACTTTGTAAAATGAACTTACCTCTAAGAGGAAGTCTGGTAGTGTGGTTGAGGTTGGTGGTGGGCTCACGAGAAAAGCCATATGAGAAATCCAGGAGGCTGATACCTTGGACACGTAGAGTACTGGAGGAGGTGCTACTGATGTTCAGCCGGTACAAACCAGGGGTAGAGTTCCTCATAGCTACAATGTAAGCTTTACCTAGTGTCAGTAGCTCTTCTAGATACGGTCCATCTGGTGGGTCTTCAGGATTGTTTGGTAACACTGGTATCACTTCGCCTTAAAGAAAAAAACAGAATACCTAATGCCACCAAATTTTACATCGTCACTGACACTTTGGGCAACCTTAATGGCTTGATAGTCTCTTTAGTGACAACAGTTCTAGAGCCATATAATCTTGCCACTTTAAAGCCAATATAGACAGTGGGATAGGAATGAGCCCTTTGGCTATCGCATTCTGCCATTTTTTAATGTGCTTTCCAAAATGTTTGTACGACACGTAAAGTTAAATTTTTGGAAGAGAAACTTCAAACTAAAAATTACTGGAGGGTAGCCCTCCCCCCCCCCATGGTACAATTATCTTGTTTCTTTACTAAGTGCATATGCCATCATGAAATTTCAACACATCATAAACAGGTATTCCAGCTGCTCTGCAGAGTCTCAAATTTTTAATTCTGAATAATATGCCAGTTTATGCTTTCAACATGACAATTATAATGTGGGGGAGGTGGGGCAGCACAAAATTTGGGTGGCCAGGGGAAGATGGTGTGAGGCCTACTGTATCTCAAGAGTATTACTTTGAAAATTTTCAAGGGTGTCTCCTCCTGGCCCCATGACATTGACAGCTATGAGAAACATTCATAGGATAATGACAAACTGTTATAGATAGCACAGTCAGAACATGTATCTTTTCTTCACACTTACCTCCAGGACCTCTTAGCATGATATTAGGGTTATCTCCACTGACTGAGATCGTGAACTGTCGTAACCTGGTGTCAACAGGTAGCCAGTGATATTGAACCGCTCCTTGCTTCATGTCTGTTGAAATCAGGTGCACCTTACGAGTTTGTACGGAGAGCTCAACAAAACGTAACACCTGCAGTGACAGACGGAGAGTTAGCATATTACAATAATGCAGCTTACAGACTGAGATGTAACACTTCCATCAAAATTTTCAGCAAACCTCTCTGAAAGAAACAATTTCACAAAGATGCTCAAATAAATATGGACAAATTTTGATATCACCTCCCTCCCTCCCCCCCCCCCCAAAATATATTTAATATAGTAATAAGCATATAAAGGTTATTCACTGCAACCATTTCCCTGAAAAAAAAACTGTTACAATTCAAAGCTTATGTAAACAGGTTTTTCAATTATTACAACACTATTACTTACATTTCATAAGGTAACCCATGCAAAATTCAGTACCATATTATGCGTCATGTAATGCACTTAATAATAGCTTACTTACATTTCATTTATTTTCCACAATATTATAAGCCTACAAACTGATATAAAATATACAGAAAACATACATAAACACTTTGTGATTGGCTCACCAACAGTTTTTCCATGATCTAAGAACTTTGTATTGTGAATCCTCACAATTACATTAATATAGTTTTCCATAGTAGTAAAATTGAACTGAATTGAATTTAAACTGAGAGGAAACAGGGGGAAGGGGGTAGGGGGATCGGGAGTAGTCACATTTCTGCATAGTCCTTGATAAACCCGTCCTTACCTCTTCAACATCAGATTTGTTAAGAAGGAAGACTTGACCTGAACTGGTAGCAGCAATCTGCTCATAGGCTTGGTATCCTTCATGAAAAGATTCATTGCAATCCCCAGTCAGAACAAAGACAACCTATGAGAAAATTAAAAAAAATTGATTCAATGTTGGGTATATCAGCATGGTCACAAGCCACAGGGAGGATACCTGTCTTTTCTTCTTACAGTATTTTAGAAAATCTAGGAGGCTTGGCTGGTTGCATCCTATCTGTGCATGTAGGATTTTTCGGGCAAATGTTGAGCATACCTTATTGTACATTCTGTACATAAATTCTCAATAGCACAAAATGGTCAGAAGGGGATTCAAGAGACACAAATCCCTTGAGCCTAAAACCTGGATTCAAAATACAGCAGAATGTTACAGTATGTAAACAGTTGTACAGCTTTGTAGCCTTTGCTGGATGCAAATAATTCTCAAGTTTTGCCAAATAAATGGATGAACACATGAGGACCAAAACATTTAAAATCACAATTATTGGATTTAATAAAACTTGCACTGTATAATGTTTTGGAAAATAAATATGAAATGAAAGGTCTAAGTGCTAATGTGCAGTACTGTACCTCCACTCATGAAAATAATTGTACTGGTCCTCAGCTGCTTGCCAAGGGATCAGTATACAAGTCCTCAAGATGATATGAAAAATTTAATCATGATCTTAAAGGGGCTCATTGAGTTGATATGGATTATTTTTGTGACTAGTTGGAAAGAAATCATTGCATGACAATGATTCTAATTAGCCTCATTTCTCATATTTCACTTCTCACCAAAAATGTGAGAAATTGCAGTTCTTGTGGACAGGGATTGCATAAGATTACTATGTAATGGTAAAAAGTGTCTGGTCATGAATTTGTAATAAGTGATTTGAATAGCCAATATTGCCATTTCAGTTGTGAGTCAGATGTTCAGAATCTCTAAGTTTGATCATTTACTATCAAGATGTGAGTAAATTTCAACAGGTGTGAAAAAAAAATCATGAATTTTGTGAACCAACTAAATAAGCCCCTTTAATGACAGCTTCTTCAGTCTTGTGGGGCTGGATAAAACTTTCATTGGGGGGAGGGGGGTTACAACAACTGGAAATTGGGCACTGATGCACACTTCTTGGTTTCCTCAAAGAGGGAAGTTTCAAAATCTCTCCCAAGTGTTCTTTACAAAAGGCAAAAGTGCAATGGGGGGGAGGGGGGGGGGGTAAATGCCATTTGTAGCTCTGAGAAGTATACCCCACTCTCCAACATGAGATAACACTGCCACATTCCACCCTAAGGTTAAGAAAGTGTTTTACTAACAAGAAATCAGTAGTCCAGTGTTTCATAGTTTTGATTTCTTGGCATTTTCAACATTTCATTGATCAAAATGTAATAACAATGCATTTATATCCATTTTCTGAGGAGAAATGGAATTAACACACTTGTTCCAGCTTTTTAAAGCTCCATGCTTGATTTTCGAGGAATTTTTCCCACAGCAGTTTGAATTCTTTTTTATGTACACTTCTCTACAATCTCTTCGAACCCCCTTCTTCTCCCCCCCCCCTGAAAAAAAGTACGAAAATAACTATGATAGAGTCAAAGACATACAAGACTTAACCTTCAAAGAGTTGACAGATGGCTAAGATACAAAGGGACTACATTCGCATTTACAAAGGAAGACACTCTGTGTAACCCCTATGATCAGGAAATACTAAAGTCATTGTCATTATTTTATCTCTTTCTATTGAATCAAACTCCTTAGCAACTCAATCACTGCTTGTGAAACTTGTTCCTACCACCAAAAGTCTTAATTCCAGGAAGCAATTACATAAGGAGATTTCCTGGTTTCTACAGAACGTTTAGTGGAAATACATTCTGAAGACTACTGCAGGTGTCCATGGCCCTATGAAAGAGGTAACCCCGGTGGCACCAGTCAATGAAACTTCCGGCTCTTGTCAACAGGACGCTATACTCCCACATAATACTTGAGTGTTGTTAAGATGTACTCAGGCCCAACGCAGTCAGAAAAAAACATGAATAGCTCCACAAACTTTGCTGACATACTACAATTCTTTACAGTAAACTCTCCATTTCAGAGTTTCATTACACCATGAAGTTTTTGTCCTTTTACAAAAATTTTGTTAGCATAAGGCTCAATAAATAACCCATGAAAACAGAAGGCTGACTTTTCATATCAAGTCAACAGAGATTTTTGTGTAAGAGGAGAGGAGGACAGGGGACTGGGTGAGACAATGATTTATGCAAAGGTACATGCACATAAATGTATACATCATGAATAATGAATACAATACATGTACCTATAAAACATATAAGCAACCATCTATGTTTGTGTGTAAACACCAGGCATATTAGTGGTTAGGTGCACATGGAAAGCACAGAAATAACAATCACGAGTAGAAATTGCATTTTAAGGCAAAATAGCACTTTTTCATGCCTTAACTGTGAAAGTTGAAAAAAACCCTAAAATAGCAATATGAAATATAGTTGGAAAGCTAGTTTAAATCAGGCTTTTCTCTGTGGAGCACTTTCTTGAGAGAGGTTTGGTACTCTTGCTATTGCCTAACATATTGTACATATGTATATCTAGGCTAAATACTATGATCCTACACCAAATATTTGAAGTCAAGGCCTCCGCTGAAGCTATGGAGCCTATTAAAATCTTTAAGTAACTTGTGCTGTAAAATATTGTTATGTATGGGAAGTCTGGTTACCCCTAGGGGACAGTTGCTGCCATATGTTTCTTTATATATTACAGTATTTCAAGTTTTGGGATTATTAAATGGCCCTATAAGTAATTTTAATACATGTTAGCATTAAAAAACTCACCATCACTACTATGGGATACCCCAGCACAGTAAGAGCAATACTACTTTATCATACAACATAAAGCCTTATGTTAAGTCTGCTTGTTACAAGGGTGTCAATGCAAAACACTGTATACAGCAGAATCCAAGTCACTGAAGAAAATACCTTATATCTTCTGTAAAGACATTCCTTGACATCCTCACTGCTACATTTGGGAAACTTGCACATTTTACTTTGTACATAAATTCTTCAAAATTATGTGATAGATCAATGAAAGACAGTTCTATGAAGTGTGGTATGTAGATCCTCTCCATAATGTATACACTCACTATGAGCACTCACATGGCGGGACAGAAGCACTGAGTACAGTGCTTTTCCATAATGGCATACGACTTTATTCACCTGTACAAAATCTATTGAAATTTAATTTTTTTTTTCCCCCTTTTTTTCTGTGTACAAACTATTTGACATGATTGCAAATCTAAAATTGTTCCCCCTCACCCCTTAAAAAAAGCCCTGCCCTACCTCTTTATGGACAGGTTGCTTAAGGATCATATGGCATGTTTAGAGAGCATCCCATTTATATGGGACAGCTAAAACTTCATTTCAAGTTCATAACAATGAAAACACTCCAGAGCTTCTGGGAGCACCCTTATCCCCCTCTAAAGCCTCACTCTTGGACCCCATCACAAGCCCTAAAACAGACCCCTGGACTCCATAACCAACAAACTAGAGGGTTATCTGCATGCTAAAATTTGAAAATGAATTCAAATTTTCCCTGTGGATATATTAGGGTTGCAAAGATTAGTAGCTTTTCTCGCAGGATGCAGATATTTATTATGACAATGAGAGTATGCCAGCACTCATGTAGTAACTTTGATGTCCATGTCCTTCTTGCAAGCTTTGACAAATTCTGTTTTCATTACTAGTCCCTTAGCTGGCTGTTTTCTAAATCTACTTGCCCACATGAATACACAGTTTGTCCAATTTCAAACTGCCCAGTAGCCTTTGAACTTGTTGTGGACGAGACTTCCCTGGGGGTCCATGCCTGGTGGGCACAATAAGGAGCAGTGCACTTTGCTCCAGTGATTTCTTTCTTTACCCTGACAGACCAAACTGTCAGGGGTGTGGAGGAGGAGGGGGATTTTTGGGACTTGCTTCTTGATTTCATTCACATTGGCTTTAAAATATTTAAGTAATGGAGTAGGGAAAGCAAGCCAGTGAGCTGCAACTGGAAAAAGGCCTTGGCCAGCTCGACTTAAACCATTTGGTTACAAACTGAGCCGTAAAACCTCATCTAACTAATTAACTAACTTCATCCATGATGACACAATACCGTCTTAAGGGACATCGAAGGGGATTAGGAAAACTGGGACTTCTCTCCCAAGATATGGAATAGCATCACAATTATACTATAAGCCTCTAAGGTTCACTGTCCTTCTTTATTTCATTCACAAAAAGCTTAAAGACTTTTCACCCAAGATGACAGGAAGCCACCTCTCTGATAAGGTGCAAACTTAAAATCTCACCACAACCAGAGTATTGAGGATATGATGTTGCCAATTAGGATAACATGTGTTTTTACCATTTTCCTGGTTACAGGTTAACTTTTCCATGGAGACAATACAGTACTACCTACTCCAGACTACTTGAACATCATCAATTTGTTGACAAAAAGATTTTCTCTTTCCTCTTAGATTAAATATTTTGACTTTGGAACACAGCTGTAGACAGTCACTTGGAGAGGGCACAATTAAACCATATTTTTATGATGGGTTCAGCCTGTGTAAGAAATGACAAGTTACGAACGGAAGACGGGACCCGGAATATGCACGGAAACTAATATCATGTAGTCCTACTGTATGTGGCATATTATAATAATACCAACATGTACGACATCAGTGCTAACATTTTCCTTCTCAAAGTTGGAAGACTGTGGCTAAAATGTGAGTCACCTTAAAATTCCTATGGAGAACTGGAATTTTTTCTTTTACTTTTTATTTTATTTTACTTTTGTATTTTTATAATCATATAGTTTCAACTTGTCAATTTCTTTAGATCTGTAATTTCCCCTGAGGTTTGGTTCAAAACTGGATTGTTGCCTAAAATGGTAAACCTAACTTACATTGCTATGGGTCATCAGGGGTACTGCAAAGTATTTCCCCCATTGTAACCTTTTAGTTTTGAACTGTTTTCCATTATTCTACTATTGCTCCTTACCTCTGGGATGAGAATTCTTTGATTAAATATGTGAAAAAAACAACCAAGCTGGACTAGACGGGACACTGGTCACTGGAGTGATCGACAGTGGTGGGAGGGGGGAAGTCACTCCTTATTGCCCCCATTCCGATCGGGGAAGACTGACCATGAGGGAGGCCACTGGTCACTAGAATACAGCAGGAAAGCCTGGATGCCATGAAATGTATAGAACCATCAATATGCTTTTTCCATGCATGTTTAAGTCCTTACACTTCTGTCCCCACAATCACTCTCAACTAACTGCCCTGCCCCCCTCCCCACACACATATACCGGGGTCATTTTTGCATACAAATCGAGGACCTAATCATTATCTCCTTTGCATTTGCTTCTTTTAACCCTAACTTAACAATAGACTGTCTATTGTTGAAACTTCCGAGGACTTGCGAATTTTCTTTTGAGGACCTGAAATCCATTGTTTACGTCCTCCGTCTGAATGTCAAACAAACTCACCAACTCTTGGCATCCTCATGTGTTGGGAAACAGTTACTTGACAAAATTATGTACAACATTGCTTATTCAGCCAGAGTTGCATGGTGTTAGATGATACTACATAGTATTCCCTGATTAGATTGATGTAAAGAAAACATCTAGTCCCATTAAAAGTTTCACACAGCAAAAACAACTAGGTCACCATTAATAACACTTGTTGGCCTTTTGGACAGCAAGTTCACTTCCTCTATTTTGCTACTGTGTATTTCCCAGTGATCAAAGTACCTAGGAAACCACCTCACAGCTTGAAGTAGGCATGTAGCAATTTTGACTTTTTTCTTCTTTTTTTTTTGTTTAAGTTCTAATGTTCAATAATTCAAAACTGCCGACATTTACATAAATTTAAATTCCCTAAAAGCATTAGCATGGATGGACATGACACCTAGCCTGTCACCACTACACATTGTACAGACTAACAGAGTGACCGTGACTTTCCATACAGCTACATCAGGGCTCGAAATAACCGGCAGCACCGACAGCCATGGCTGTCGGGCCCTTACTGATGGCCATGGTGCCCCCCCAGTAAATGTCCTATGAAATACTGTACCATAGACCTACAGCCAATTTACTCATTTCGGCTGTGCCCTTTTTTAAGCTTATTTCAAGCCCTGGCTACATGAACACATAATCGATTATTTGCAAAAGCTTACTGTTCTAGAAGCTTGATCTTTTGTCTTCACTTCAATGCTTAGTTTATTTTTGTCTTCCACTCATTTCTGTTTGCCTCCCCCCCCCAAAAAAAAAAAAAATTGTCATTTTTGTTGACAAGGAAATAACATAAGGGGGACCATGGATTGAAAGATTGTCACAGGTTATTATGGTATGCTTAATAATATCATCAGGCAGCTATGAGTTCTTCCTGGGAATTTCCATGCAGTAGAAGTTGTAGACATTAATACTGTATCATGCATTTCTTTTCTCCAGCTGAAAAAATATAGGTTCCATATCCTACCATAACATACATTAGAATAGCGTAGGACCTATGCATCGAAGTGGGCTTCGTACCTAAACATTGCAATAGTAGACCTTACTTTTAAAACATTGCAAATGGGTGTTTGAGAGCCTAATACACACTCCAATATTTTTGGACATTTATGCAGAATTTACACTCTACATATCTCTCAAGACCATTAGAGCTTCTCTCTCCAGCATATGCACAGATTTAGTGTGTACAAAACTTTGGTCATTCAGAAGACAGTAGGCTCATATTTTGGGAATGAAATTTCTGTGCTTTATAAGTCTACATATCATCACTCACAAAAAAAAACTACATATTTTTTATCATTTTTTCTGTAATTTTGCAAGCTGTTTTAAAATTATTTGGGACATGTCTTGGCACTCTTTCTTAGGGACCCGGTGTACCATGCTTGATACTAAACCTTGAAACCCCATCTACCCACATTCTTCTATTATCTGAACTTCCTTCAGTCCTCATGTGTTCGGATATTCGGGTTTTTACTGTACAGTAGATACTGAAGCTGAAAGTTCCATGGTTTGGGAGACATATATTCTTACAACTCAAATGTTGTGAATTTAGGGGAAAATGTCCATGGAAATATTCATTTCACCAAACTTTTGAGAAACATTTCACAAAATTTGAGTTTCGATTACTTAAAAGTTGACACATTCTTTCAAACATTTTAAACTTTCAAGGACCTGTACTAAAACCAAGAGATCACCTTTACTGGAAAGTGTTTGTAACAAGCCTGGCCTGCACTGCTTCTGTAAATGAGTGTGTGCAACTTGTATAACTTGACAATTTAAGATGACACATTAATATTTTCTATTATTGCAAATATCCAACAATGGACAGATACCTTGTGGTTACTTTACAAATCTAGACCACTTTAAGATACACAAACCTCTGAGTGATTTATAAAGCAAATTTGTACACCTATTGTGTCACATGCTCATAAAGGTGTGAAAGGCTTATCAGTAAATCTACGGAGTCAAAGACTGAAATTTTTTTCATATGAGAAAGGCAGATTCTAGCAAATGCAATTATTATACTACAAAGGTTTAAAGCTTCGATTTTATCAGAAGTCTGTAACCTTAACGGTTTTGGCCTTCCAAAAAAATTAGTGGCAGCAACTTTGTAGGGGGAAGAAAAACACAACCGACTTTCATTTGTATTAAAATTTTCCTACCCATACCGTACTTATATATATACATCAGTGGTTTAGTCATAACTTTTCAATGGTTGGAGGGGGGAGGGACTCCTAGAAGGGGCTACACCATTTCACTGGGGGAGGGGATTTGTAATACAGATTTGTCACTGTATATATATTTTTCACTTTTGAATTTTCCAGTAGAGCTGCTCAGGTGTGGGGGGCAGGAGATGTGAGGGACCTGTGTCCCAAGCCGTCCCCCTTAGGTACTGCTACTGCCTATACCAATATCTACCCACCTGGCTCTCCTTCTCCTGAATCAGTTTCAACACCTCATTCGTCTTGTTGTAATCCTTGGACCTGGCATCGGTGAAGACATATATCTGTGAACCAGGGAGACTAAGTTGTAGGGCGACTTTGATAGCAGTGACGCTCATCTCAGGACAATCCCCACCTCCTTGAACATAAATGTCATTGAGCTGCCTTAAAAATAAGGTCTGGTCCTGCGTTTCTGTCACTGGTCCAACAACTGTAAAAATAAATAAAATGGATCATGTAAGGATTCAATAATGCAAAGCTAGTTGGTCTCCGTTGTATGGAATATCACAGGTAAAAAGGAAAGGGAAACAGGAATCTTGCTGAAATCAAGGGACACAACTTAGCAGGCACTGGAATGACACAAAGGTACAGACACAGTTAAGTTTGAAGTCTCTTCTCTGAACTGGGTATCATTTATGACAAATCACTGTACTTTTTTTAATGAATCAATACTTTTACAGAGAGATTTTTCTAAATTTACATTTTTCATCATAAAGTAAAGAAACATGACTTCAAGGGCAACTGCAACATTGTTGTAATAGGTACACTTTTGTGAGCTGCAATACTATAATCATCATACTGTGAGTCATATTTATCAGTAGTACTCCCAAGCAGGGGGAGGAGGGCCCAGGGGAGTAAAACCCCTTCCCACATCTTCACACCACTGCAAAAGTTTACCAGTTAAAATTTTGAATTTGCTGGAAAAATGTCACTGCAGTAGCTATTTTGAATCTTAATGAAGTGTTACACACCCAAAGTTGACTAAGACAGAGACAAGTTGTAGACCCGTGAATGCTTGGCCAAGTACTAGAACTTATAAAGAAAGTTTTAACATGAATACTAACAATATATACTGCTAATCAATCACTGAAAATAAAACAAACAACAGGAATAGACTACACAGTTTGAATAAACAGAAAAATATGTAATCCATATTTATATTTGCCTCCAGTCATTTTCTTTGACATTAAAACCTTCTTTGTATTGCCATGTGAAATATCCTCATTCTAACCCTTACAGTACCTGTTTCTATATGGTTAAATGTTCTTCAAAATAAGAAGGGACACATCTTTCCCAAAATCATACTCCCTGAGATTGATATACTTTGCTGATCCCCACAGTGCTGTAAAGCATTAAGGTGATACTGGAAAATCAACAGTGATGGACCCAGGGGTAAAAGGTAGGGGTGCACTGATCAATACTTTTTAGAAAAGTATGATTTTAGCCAAGTTTGCACTGAGAATATCATATCTAGGTGATACTACTTGAAAGGCCTAGGTTGTGTACTTCAGGGCAATCTAGAGGTACAGTATTTTAACTAAATAAACTTTATTCATTTACTGCATGCAAACAAATGGGAATATTTCCCTTCATATATGTGACAACTGATATCTTCAAATATCTAGGCAACCTACACCAACCCTTTAGGTTACCTTCATAGCAGGTGTCTAATATGTACAGTACTCCCTCTTTTTTCGTACATACTCTAAAACCTGCGAACAATGACAGAGATCATCCAGTCTCAATATATTCATGAGCCCAATTTGATTTTACCTCTCGACTGTTGATTGGTTTCAGTATATGAATATTTATACTGCCAGAAAAGTCTTCAGCTACAACGTTCACTTTTACACAGTAAGTCAATGGAACTACACTGTGTGAGCTTGAAGCGAACAAAATCACACACTAAAACCCCATTGACATTTGTAGTTCGAAACAGCATGGTAATCAGACTTGCTTTCGCAGGGTTCCCAACATTTCATGAAAACAAAATTCCCTTGAGTTTTCCCTGATTTTTCCCTGAGTAAACCCGGAAATTCCAGGAGATATTTCAGTCACATGAAATGCTCAGAACATGGTGTAGACATATGAGCATGGTGTGCTGCTCATGACAGCTCTGGAGGCAAGGGTTGCTTAACTCCCTTTTGGCTTTTTAGTTTTTGGAAAACACAGTCACACTCAGAGATGACAGTAATACATCTAATGTGTACTGTAGTCTATATGATACATGCATACAGCAATCATTCCTACTGTATAAGTCGGATACTAAAAAGCCACCATAGCCAAACAGAAAGGAAACATGTAAACATATATCTGCTACAGAAGCAGAAACTGGACTTATTTACACAAATTCAAAATACTAACATTAGCGCCCTAATACATGAACAGCTCAAAATCTCAGAAAGATTACCTTTGAGTCAATGTTCAAATTCCCCGAGTTTTCCCTGATATTTGCTGTTTTTCTCAAATTCCCTGAGTTTCTCTGTCTGGAAAATGTAAAAGTCATTTTCCAGGTTTTTCCTGATTTCCAGACAAGCTAGGAACCCTGTTTAGTCATTTTTTCGTTGAATATTTATCATTTTTGTTTGTTGTGATCGTATATATGAATAGTTAATAGCATACAGTTTTTACGCAGTTTGACGGAGAATTCCTGCGAAAGTTCGCGGAAGTTGGTATTGCGAGTGCAATCGGTGTGGGTGCAAGAGCAATACACGTCCGCCAGGCGGGCAACCCTTTAGGTCCTTCTTCTTCCATAAAGCATATGTACGGGACACTGCGACAGAATGGGACACAAGTACCATATTACTTATTTGTGGCCTTCTTTCCTGGATACCAAATTTCTATTTATTGCGCAGACATGTTCCTAATATTTTTATGTTAAATATGAATATTGACAGCCTGTTGACTCAAAAGCCCATGTATATATGCATGAATACATGTTTATTGATGTGATAAACTATAGGACGTAATTCAAAACAACAAGAGTCAATTCACTGTTCCTGAAAAAGAACTAAATGCTGAATGTCCAGCACACAGCATAATTTAAGATATGTCTCCATAAGTCCCAATAACTTGTAATAAACCATCCTTCAAATTCTTTGCTTGCAAGAAAATTAAAAGAGATAAACTTTGTGGGGTGTATTCCATATAAACTTCTTTAATTTAATGTGTTCCATTAATAAATCTCCAATTAACCTAGAAATATTCTTTCAAAAACTTATAAATTTACAAAAGGCTACACAAGGTGAGTGATATTGTAGGCGTGTAGAGCAAGCAGCTCCTGCAAGGCCATGGTAAACCGAGTTCCAATTAGTGCAATTAGTTGGACACAAACGCTTTGGTACACAAAATGATTCTGTGCAGCAAAATTTCACTTTTGAGTAGGAATTTTCGTCTCCTATAGATGGTTGCTTCAGTCCCTTTCAGTTTTCTGAAAGGATGGCAAACACAGTGAATCACATTTTTAGGCTATGCCTGTAGATACAATTTGAGTGGCATATGGAATTAAGTGTGTATTTATGCTTGACGTAATACTAGCTACTTCGGATGCTGTTAATAAGAAGCATGTAAATTAAAGAAGTCACTGCCAATCTCACTCTCACACATTCTAGCAAGAGTGTCATTCACATACAATTATTAAACCACTCCTATTTATATTCCATACACACTTCACACAGGCAGTTTGAAACATTCACCTCCTCATAATATTTCTGTGCAGACTTAATTTTGTTCAATCATTAATAAGGTGTGTATTAGTGGTGCCACAACCCTGAAATTTGAATGATCTGTTTGTCCTGGCAATTTTCTTCTTCAATAGGATTCCACCCCACCCCCCCCCCAAACTTGAAGGTCCATTCCAACTGGCCTCCCTGATTCTGCTCTCCCCTGAATTAACTCCAGTGCTACCCTTATTAACCTTTATTTTTCAGTGCCTGTAAACTCTCAAGGATTATTTTCATCTGTGAAGTTGTCTAGAGTAAAACTATAAAACTAAGTTTGGAACACTTTCCAAATTCAATTTTCATTCCTCAAGGCCTTACGTATAAGACTCTCCCTGTATCAGTATTTTTTCACTGACATGTTCAACAACACTCAAAGGGGAAATACCCTTTGAATCACCCAATGGACTGCCCCTATTCTGAACACCTCCCCCTTCCCTGGTCATCACCATCTGTTGATCAACAAAAAACATTGTTCCCAAAACCATTAATTTTCATTCTACCACCTCTAGCCATCCGTTATTGAGAATCCTGCATTCTGATTGGTTAAACACTGACCTGTTATTCTGC
>WURT03046182.1:0-14510 GCA_009936505.3 Holothuria glaberrima
AGGGCGCTATTTATTCTCAAAATTGCCTATAGCTCCCATATTTGCCAAAACTAGTATTTCCCAGGCCTTGTAAGAGGACAGTATCTAGTAAAATGTCTTCAGCTAGACATCTCATACTGTAGGAATTTAAACTTCAGGTGTATTTTGTAAAGTTTGTGTACTTCACTATTTTTTTAACATGGTAAGAAAGGGTTTACATGCATATGGATGAGCCGGATGAGAGATGGTGTAGAAGACTGGAACCGTGCGTCCCTGTGTTACAAAGGCCCTGGCCGGCTAATAGCAAGTCTCCGCAGAGATCTGAATATACTCGTCTACAACTCCACATGCGGTGTTGGAGCGCGTGGTGCTCTCCGGAAGGCTTGCAGGGGACACGGGGCTAGCAATACAATAACCCAGCCAGATACTGGCATTTGAGGGACACAAGCGGCAAGAAGTTAAAGCTTAGGTGGGTTCCAGGGGCTTTCACATTCGTCGAGTTGATGAGGAAGGAAGTAATGGGTGGAAAAAGTTTATGACTGAGGAGGTAGCTTGAAAGGGTTTTCGATACTTTAAATCCATTCAAAGCATTCACAGCGTACAGAAAGTAATGAATCTTCATATCAACTCCAAAAAGGGGTTATGTAAGGCCGATTTTTTTAGTCGAAGGGTATCGTTGGGCCTTGCACAAAGTTCTCAGAATCCGAGCGGAAAAATAACAACGGGTATACGTTCCTTGAAAGTTCACAATATCTTATTGTCCTCTTTGTTGACAAACTCGATGAAATATGAGAGAATTAACAGGTCCGGAATGAATTTCTTACAAGCAAGTCTTAAGTGTGGGTCTGGATAAGCTGATATCTAATATCAAACTGATTTCAAATTGTACTTTGGGCTCTGAAGAACAGAAATCCAGAAAGCCCGCTCAATAGCTACGCACACTCTGATTGGCCTAAACAATAGCTTCATCCGCATACATTATAAACATACACTGTGAGTGGCTAGATTATACAAGGGAACACGTAGAGTCAGTGTAAGGTTGGCATGCAGGCCAATGCCAACACTCAACCCACAGTATAGTAGCCTGGCAGACTCTGATGGGTCTAAACAATAACGTCATCCGCATACATTATAAACATACACTGTGAATGGCTAGAGCCAACGCAAGGTTGTCATGCGCACCATTCCAAGCGTTCCATTTTAATAACACCACAATAGCTCGATCTGACGCGTGAGCAACTTGGCAGGGAGCCAAGCCCAGGCAGTAAAAAGAGACGACCCTGACCTTGAGCGTGACCGACCTTCAGCTTAGCAAACAAGACAATTAAATTTGTGAGTGTAATACACCAGATCACATATTGGAAATATTTGAGTCTAGAATTGCCAAGAACAACTAACAATACGTCTCACAGTTGTGTGAGTGACCTACTAAAGGCCTGTCCACACAGGAAGCATTCAGGGGCGTATATACATGAATTCACAGGGGGGGGGGGGGGTCGTGAACTATTTTGGGACCAACTACATTTCTTGGAGACCGACTCCCATTGACATAGTTGTACGATTCGAATTTCTAAGGCTTTTTTGCTTTTGCTTTTTTGCACTTCAGATGTTGTTCATGGCTGGCCAACTGTTACATAGGCTTACTGAACTGGATTTGAGACCGACTTTTTGGCACTCAGAGACCGACTTTTGGTTTTCACACACCCCCCGTATTTACGCCCTGGACGCATTGCGTTGCGTATACGTCACATCACTAGTGCTTTTATCACTTTGAACGTAAATCAATGGAGCCGTTCACATAGGACGCCTTACGTTGCGTCACGATCGACGCGGAAAAAAACAGTTGACGTGTGCCTTCCGGATGCGTCAATTTTTGGCAAAGTCCATGTGCGTTCAAAAACAGAGTTGACGTACGTTAAACATGCGTCACATCTGATTTCTTTCATGTTTTCCTTTTATGAAATGTTATTCTGCGAACATATGCAACTCATAAAAAGGAAAACCGACTATAGTAATTGAGGAGTCCTGTTCAGGTTCCACCCGAACAATGTTACCACATTACAAGGACGTACTACATGGTGAGATTCGAATGAAATTGCAGCTAAATACGTAGCCAGAGGTTTATCGGGAGGAGTCTGAGGGGAGGGGTGTTCCCCTGGGCAAAAATGCAATTTAAATGCATCTGGATGCAAAATGGTGCAAAGTTTAAGATCGAAATGACAATAAAATGCCTGTAAAATGGATAGAAAAGCTCGTTTTTGCAGTTATTTTACAATATTGGGAATGTGTACTCGTATGATTCTTTGGGTACCCACCAACCACCAAAATTATTGACTCTGGTAGTGAAAAAACAGTTGTATTTATTGGTGGGTGGGGTTGAGCAGAGGTAGTCTGGACACTAGACATGAGTGCACAGGGACATTTCGTGGTACATGAGAAGATACAAATATACAATGCATTTTATGTAATGCTGATATATAAATTACCGGCAATTCTTTCATGAGGGTCATACGCTGCCATTTCATACACGCCTACTGTGTATGCTCTTCTCATGAAAATCATGTTCAGTATGTTATTTTCCTTTTTACATTGAGGTTTACTGTGGTATAACGTTTCATCAAATACCAGTCTCATTTGGGAGGGGGAATTCTCACCAGCAGGGCATGTCTTGAATATGTACTGAGAACCTTTCCATGACCTTCATGCACTTTTATACGCGTAGGAAACTGTTCAAGACTGGGGGGGGGGGTGAACCTTGTTTCGGATCGCTATCGGGGGGGGGGGTTCTAAGGGGGGGGGGGTTTTTTGGATATTTGAGGGTCCTTAGATGCAATTTGATGCACCATTTTGGACAAATCATAAGGTAAATTACTGCAACTTTTTCCATTTCCAGGCCCTTTGGAAAATTTTTGGATATTTGAGGTTCCTTAAATGTAATTTGGTGCATTTTTTTGTACAAATTATAAGGTAAATAACTATAAATTTTTGCAATTTCTTAGCCCTTTTGGATATTTGAGGGTCCTCAGGTGCAATTTGGTCGGGTGCATCATTTTGGACAATTTTAAGGTAAATTACTGCAATTTTTTGAGATTTCTCACAGAAGAGACAAATAAGGGGTTTTTGTCCTTGGAAAGTGGAGGCTAAAGCATACTTCCACCACCAAAAATTTGGCGGGGGGGGGGGGGCTGGCGCATACGCATCCTGTGTGGAGGGGCCTTCAAGTTTATATTGCCTGTAAGAGTTAAGCACCGAAAAGAAAAAGCACGTAAATTAGGCAGTTAGGATTACTGTAGAAGGTTTGGTTTCTGAAACTGTGTGTGGAAGGAGTGACGCCAGTTGTGGCAGGGACCCCGATGGAGAGGGCTTGCCCTCTGTTAAGGAATATTTCCAATTTCGTCAGGGAGTCCAAGTCGGTACGATGAAGCAACCACAACGCCCAAAGGCTTTGTGATTCCTTGCCGAAAGGGGGATGCTTTGTCACGCAGAGGTTCATCCCTTAAATTTATACTTCTTCCTGACTACATCCCCTCAATGTGTTCACAATTTGATCCCTGCTGACCTCACATGACCTTTGAACACCACCAAAACTTAAATAATAAAATATTTGAAAAAAAAATTATGTCTTAGAAGATATTTATCTGTGATTCCTCCCTTGTTATGTCATGTTTACAAAGTTTCAGTGTTTGACCTCTCAAATGACTTGTAACCTCCAGCAAAACAAAAGGGTTTCTCCTCTCAATACGACAAATCTAAACACAAAGTGTGAATAGCTTTTATCCTTCCCATGTTCATATGTCATGTTGATATGGTTTTAAGTGTTTGACCTCTGGTAACCTCAAATGACCTATGACCTTTACCAAAAGCAATAAGGATCTTCCTCACAACATGACAAATCTATATGCCATATAAAAACTGTCCATCATTGTATCTTGAGATATTGTATTTACAAGCCCATAACAAAGTTTTTGCAGTTCACCTCGGATGACCTCAGATGACCTTTGACCACCAAAGACAACAGGGTTCTTCCTCTCAACATGACAAATTTATATATTAAATATGTAAAGTGTCTTTCATTGCTATCTTGAGATATCGTGATTACAAGCAATTTACGAGGTTTAGGCAATTTAACCTCAGTGACCTCAGATCACTTTGATCTCTTCCAAAAAATACGGTTCTTCCTCTCAGCATGACAAATCTATATCCCAAATATGAAAAGTGCCGGTCTTTCCTATCTTGAGATATCGCGATTACAAGGTTCTCCGTCTCTGACCGCTAGTTCCCTCGGACGACTTTTGACCTCCACCAAAAACAATAGGGTTCTTCCTCTCAACATGACAAATCTATATATGAAAAGTGGCGGTTGTTTCTATCTTGAGATATCCCGATTACAAGGTTTTCGTCTTTGACCTCTGGTGACCTTGGATGACCTTTGACCTCTACCAAAAACAATACGGTTCTCCCTCTCAACATGAAAACTCTAAATACCAAATATGAAAACCGTCAGTTATTCCTACCTCGAGATATCGCGATTACAAGGTTTTCGGTATTTGACCTCCGGTGACCTAAAATGACCTTTGACCCCCACCAAAACGATAGGGTTCTCCCTCTCAACATGACAAATCTATATGCCACATATGAAAACTGTGGATCGATCATTCCTATCTCGAGATATCGCGATTACCAGGTTTTCGGTCTTTGACCTCTGGTGACCTTGGATGACATTTGACCTCTACCAAAAACAATACGGTTCTTCCTCTCAACATGAAAACTCTAAATACCAAATACGAAAAGCGTCAGTTATTCCTACCTCGAGATATCGCGATTACAAGGTTTTCGGTATTTGACCTCCGAGGACCTAAAACGACCTTTGACCCCACCAAAAACAATATGGTTCTCCCTCTCAACATGACAAATTTATATGCCACATATGAAAACTGTGGATCGATCATTCCTATCTCGAGATATAGCGATTACAAGGTTTTCGGACTTTGACCTCTGGTGACATTGGATGGCCTTTGACCTCTACCAAAAACAATACGGTTTTTTCTCTTAACATGGCAAATCTACATACCAAATATGAAAAGTGTCGGTCGTTCCTATCTTAGGATATCGGGATTACAAGGTTTTCGGTATTTGACCTCTGGTGACCTCAAATTACTTTTGGCCTCTACTAAATTCAATAGGATTCTTTCTCTCAACATGATAAATCTATACACTAAATATGAAAAGTGTAGGTCATTTCTATCTTAAGAAATCATGTTTACAAGGTTTTAGGCTTTAATTGACCTCTGGTGACCTTGGATGACCTTTGACCTCCCTGTAGAGTCCTGATTGTTTCAGTTTCTTCTATATTTCTGCTCTATATAGGTGAATAGTACATGCCTTCCAAGTAATCTAAGGGAAGACTACAATTTTATCAAAAGGACGCAATTCCATTCAATGGCGCATCCTTCATTAGCCTGGTTGTTCTGTTGTCCCTGTCATACGGTACGATAACCGACTCGCGATAGAGGGAGCGGTTTGAATTGTTATCGGGCAGACAAGTAGATAGATACAATGTACCGATAACGGTCAACTATGCCCGGAAATTTGATCTTTTCTGTTTTAAGTGAGTATAGATTCTGCTCGCTTCGCACGTTACGCAGGTGAACACTTTAGATTTCCCGGACAAACGTTTAATCAGCACGCAACTCGGCACCTCAAAAATAAACGGAAATAGTATGCAAAAAAGCCCTGTATGGAATGGTATAGAACAAAGGTTTTCTTCTAAACACCTCATGAACCCTCGCTAAGGGCGCCATCGTTCCCACAACCCGTTGTCCTTGTCAGGGCTCCTGGTCGCGGACCCCCTTAACGGGCTAATCCTGGTGCCACCCTGGATTGACACGGAGATTCTTTCACCCTTATTGCAGTAAGGGTTCAGTTAAAACAGTAGTTATCCCCATAAATTTAAACGTTTGTTAGTTTGAGATTTCATAAACAATTTAGGTTGGATTTTATTCTCTTTTTGTGTTGCATATACCCAATAGTTTTATTTCTGTGACCTTATTATGTTACACTTACTTTCTTTAATACTGTTGTTACTGAGTTTTTTCACGAAGAAATGAAGGACTTAGATAGCACCCACAGCAAAGTCCTCGGCATCTCTAGAGGGGTAATAAATTTAAGACCCTAAAATAAACGTCTTGTATGGTCTCGAATGACTTTCTGTGAGTGTAACACATTAAAATTACCTTTTTCCATATTTTGGAACAATAGATCCTTTTGAAGGATTGACTATGAGGAGTACTGCACTGGAGGGTAGGCTTAGGCGTAGAAAGTACAGGTAGGAGGACTGGGGTCTAAAATATGCTTCCGGGGCCAATTTTAAAGGACAAAAACCTCTTATTTGTCCAATCTGTAAAATGTTTCAAAATTTCGATGAACTATCAAACTGTTTCAATAAATTTACTTCACAAAATGTAGCATTAATTTGCATCTGAGGACCCTCAAATATTCAAGTTTTTCCAAAGGGGTGTCCGGTCCCCCGGAATACAATCTAAAATACCCAGCCCCCAGCTGAGAACAGCTTTTTATGACTATGAGAGTAGGTACGTAGATAGTCTAATTAGGCAGTTAGGTGGTAGAAATAGTTCTCCTTGAAATATTGGTAACACATCCATCAGTTAAGAACATCAGCTCACCGTGAACACGTTGAGGGGTCAGTTAAGCTCTAAATTCAGTAGTGGCTTGAGCAGCAAATCTAGTCGAATGTATCGTTACTGTCAAAGAGAAAATGACCAGAGAAGCTATTCAAGTTATCGCAAAACTATACTATATATGTAGCAAATTATTGTCGGCAAACTATTAGCCGAAGTTGTTTCACTCATCTTCCGGGTCTTACCGATGGTAAGTTAGAAGGATCTATAGGAAAAGTGAAGTTGAGAAAACGTTTGGAAAAGGGAACCAGTCCATTTTGCTTTCGCAAGAAATCTAAAAGCAAGGACGACGGAGGCCTAGAATCGTTGGAGGGAACCATCTTTGCGTCTTTAGGACAAGCAAACAATTTCAAAACATATAAATGCTGTTACATTTATTACAGACATTCTGAATACGCCTTTCCCAGTTGCAGTCTTTAGTTACAATGACACCTAATTAATACAATTTTTGTGCATCTTCTCCTTTTAAGACATATGTACTGGACTGCGTTTTCTGGCAATAAATATTGCTCACAAAAAGACGACAGTGCACAGACCAAATCTGACAGATTTTAGAATACGAGGAAGGTTCTAAATATGATTATTAAGATTGCTGTGTCTCTCAAAGGTAACGTGCACAGCGATCTTATCTTCATATCAGGTGTCGAATATGTACTCCTCATTTGACGCACATACTGCAGCCAATATAGGTGTAGGAGTAATACACGCAGTGGCGGCTCGTGCTGGAGCGCGAAGCCCTCCCTTCGAAGGCGTGGGGGTCCAGGGGCTCGCCTTAATAGGGCCCCTGGTGGGGTCCAGGGGCAATGCCCCGGTGGGGGTCCGCCGGGGCGAAGCCCCCAGAAGCTCTGCGATATTCACAAAACTGGGGGTATTAGAACGAAGCATTAGCTATCTTCACAAGGTATTTGATGAGTACTAACTGACTAAACAGACTATTTTTGAAAGTATGCGGCGATATTTCCCAACTTCAGTTTTATGCCGCTGGATACTATAGTGCGATATGCCGCATGGTTGCTCCGCAATGTTAGCTTTGCCAAAAAATGCGAGTTTCAAGCAGTTCTCAACATGGCGACTGCAATATATGTGCTTTTTTTTACTTTTTCCGACAAGTGCTTCCATGCATTCGCTGATTCCAGACCGCACCCAAACATGTTCTCGTAAAGATTCTCTGAAGGGAATGCAAAGAAATGAAACCTTGTCAACTATTCTGCAGTGACATCCTGTAAGCCATTCGTACTATGTTTACCAGTCAGCCAGTGGGTGAAAACCTAAGTGAAGATGATACAGACAGTATGTGCGGCCTATTTGGTTCTAAACGCTTGATTTCCGATTTTTCTTCAAGACTTCTCTACCAAAATGGACGAGTTTGTAAACTTTTGACTGTATTCAATTCATGTCGCAAGTGAGGTTTCTTTCAGTGTGCATGCATAATTGCAAGCTGCAGTTAACATTCAGCTTATCATTTGTGAGAGCGCACTGTTGTTACAACGTACGATTCACTTGTGTATGTATACAGTGTGACGGAGCGAGACAAGGGATGGGAAAGCCGACGGCTGCCCATACTTCGGAGAAATTGGCCAATCATCTTTCGTTATTTCAGCAGATAAAATGTAAGTGCGCATGCTCTCATCGTGTTGAGCGGGGCAGATTACAATCTGCACATGATTTTACGCGATGGATGAAAGGGTTCGTAGCTAAAGCGGGAACCTGCTGTTTAGTGTGTGGGCAAAGGGCAAATACGCTCAATAAGACAAGCTTTTGTTTGAGTGGAGAGGGATATATTGGAAAATGATAGTAAAAGAAATTGTAGAATAATAAGTAGTGTTTTCGCTCATCTTCTTATAAATCTTATCCTTATTATTAGGAATCTCTTAGAGGGGCACTGCCCAAGATGCCCATTGCCACGAGCTGCCACTGAATAGACGTCCGCCAAGCGGGCAAACAGTGATCATACTCTCAGATTCAATTAATGTTTGACTAATAAAGTGACAGTGGGTCCTCTTTTTCATATCGAAATATCGAAATGCACGGTGTGTTTGTGCATAAGTTTTTCCTACCCATGAAAATCTCAATGGAGGGAGGGGGACACGGGGCACGTGCCCCTTACCCCATACTTCCTTGGTGACGCCACTAAACTTGACGTGACTGTGCAAGAGCGTGGATCCATCTCCAAAAGTGTGGAGGGGGGGGGGACTTCACCATTTGCGAATTGCTGTCCTGGGGAGGGGTCTATGGGTATGGGGTGTCTCACTCCCCTTTGTAAAATTTTTGCTCACGTGAGGTGGGCTCGATGCAAAATGGTGCTACATTTGGTGCTAATTTTGAATTGAATATATCACCAAGAATTTCTCCTTTTTTCGGAAGTTTTTTTCCTTATGCTTACTCAAGTCAATTTTTTTCTCAGTCCTTGGGGTAAATCAGAACTACATTTCGTGAAGTGAGTGAACAGTACATTGTTAGACTTTTCACCATTTACGAATCGCTGTCCTGGGGGAGGGGATGTGCCCCTCCCCTTTGGAGAAAAAAAATGAAATTGGAAGGTATCTATATATGGCAAATGGTGCCATATTTGGGCGAAATTTAGCTTTTAATATGTTGCGTCAATTCGTAATCACAGCTTTAGTTTTCATCATTTTTAAAAAAAGTGGGGGGGGGGGTTTGGCGATGTACCCCTTCCAAAAAAGGGGGACGCATCCCCCGTCCCTCCATGATCCATGCCCACGTGACTGCGTATCCCTTTTTAAATAAGATAAATTATATTACAAGTGCTTTGCGTCAGCTCAAAGTTAAGCCGATAACGGTAATTTGCATACCACGTATATCAATCAGTGTTATACAAAATTACAAATCACTGAACTGAGTGAGAAAATGAATTTATGCTACTATTAGCTTCCTTCTTCAACATAAGAGACAAGCATCTTTAATGACACCCCCCCAAAAAATGCATATTTAAAGTAAACCAGTGAGTTCATCTGTAAAATTTACTCAGAAACATATGTACTGTTACATGATTAAATAAGCCGCTTATGAAATATGATATGTGGGTATACTAATTCAAATTGGGGTGACAACATTTCTCCTTTAACCATATGAGATACCTTTCAACACTTAGCAAGGTATACTACCAAAATTCTGTGTGTTCGATGAGATATATTTGATAATTGTAACAGAAATAATGAAACCCCTCATTTTTCAGTATTTCTCCCAGCCATCTTGACAGATCATCACCAGTGGGTCATGGGGATTCAAACATATGGAAGAAGTAAATGTTGTAACTTTGAGTTTCCCATGAGTGGTGGTTTGAGGGAAGTAGCTTTACCATTCCTGAGGGGATGGTGACCCGGAATCCTCTTTTCTACCCTGCTTGCTGACCAAGTTTACTTCATTTTATAGATGTGTGCCTTTTTGTTCTGTTATAATGTTACAAAGATAGCTTTGAAACTAATTTGGTTACATTTTGACTGATAAAATATACAAAAACTAATTCAAGGATGAATCATTTCAGTTTATGAATAGATTTCTGCTATGTCATGTCACGACTTATGTCTTTGATATTACACTTTAACAGCAAACTTGCTTGTCTAAACTTTCACATAAAATTGACATTGCCAATAACACTGACATCTAAATAAATAAACCTATATGAGAATCAAAGTTACAAAGAAACGAAAGAAAAACTTACTTTCAATCTATCCAGGCAAGTACTGATAGTTGTTTATATTTTTAATGATTCATATCCAGTGAAACATACATTCAATTACCAAAAGACTGTCTTATGCTGCCTTCAATCAAAAAGCCCATTTAAATATCTCATTAACAGTTGCTGCAGGAAAGTTGAATTAGCGCAGACTGTACTTTTGGATCTTAGACTGCAGGCTATTGGTAACATCAGGGGCAGAGGGGCCATGGCCCTTTTGTTGTTATCCCTCCCTTCCCCATTGGTGAAACTTCCAAATTTTTTTCCGGAGCCTTTCTAGGTATGATAACATATGTAATCCCAAAGAGCAACCAGACACCAGGACAGTTTAGTTTTTAGGCTGTAAAGGAGAACATGTTCTTTTATAAAAAAGCAAGAATCTTCATAATTTCTTCAGTATAAACCATAAGTCTACAAACTTTCTTCAACAAAGAGCCAAAATTTCTGTCCACCCTTGGCCTTGCAGTGCTTCCCGTAACCCAGCGGCGTAACAATGAGCCGGAGGCCCCTGGCTCCTGGACTCAAAAGTCCCCCGATCAGAAGGTCCAGTGGTGCCGCCAGAGGTTGGCGATTAGGGGGCACTATAGAAGATGATGCTTTAAGCCCACCCTAGATATATTTAGCCAGAAGTTCGGTGTAAATTGTGCATTTTTGAGAAATTTTTGTAAATTTAAGGTGGCTTAGATGCAAAATTGTGCTAACTTTGACAAATTTCGGAACTGATCATATCTTAGAAACCTTTCACAATTAAGTGAATTCTTACTTTTAGTTGACTGTACAGGAAAGGTGTGGTGTCTTAGTGGAGGGGTAACATTTCCTCCCCTTGAAAAATTCTTGTTTAGGTAAGGTGGCTTAGATGCAAAGTGCAGGAATCTTCGGTAAATCTTTCAATTAATTACGTGCATAGAAATTATCATTATTTTGTGACATTTTGCCTGGGGCATGGCACTCGTTATAAAACAAGGTTTTTAGTGTTTGCCCCCTGGTGACCCCAGGTGACCTTCGACCTCCACCAAAAACGATAGGGCACACCTTCTCACTATGGCAGATCTATAGATCAAGTTTAAGCTTTGTCCAACTTTCCCTTGTTGAGTTACAGCGTATCGAAGCAAGTGTCACAGACACAAACACACACACCAACCTGACTACATAGGTTCCTTTGCTAAAGCAAGGAACCAAAAATGTGTAACGACAAATGCATACTGCATATGTTACCATATATGCTACTCATATAACATTGCTCTTAGATTTTCTACTGATGTGGGGTCCCTGAAGAGGTCGGAGTTGTACATTTTTTCGAAAAAAGTGTTTGGTTACAATAATGTATTGTTGCTCCAATAATGGTTAGAAGATATGGAGTGTGTACCCTCATGAATGTGTGCGAAGTTCGCCAAAATTTTGCATTGAAAATTGTCCCCATAACAAAATTTGTGTGCAGACTTTACACTGAAACACTTTAAATTCCTAACAAAATGCATCAACCAGTTAAAAGACGAGTCTTCCTCTGATTCCACTACTTTGCATTCTTGCAATGCTGTGCTCCTCCATAATGACTCCAATGCACAAGAACAATCGGAATAATTGTAGAACCCTCACCCTTGAATAATGCAAACATGTTTGAGACGATATTGATATTTAACACGGTCGTGCGGTGAGGCTGCATGGCCGCGGAGAGCACGAAAATTGTAATACTTTGATTGCTGATATATCCAAAGAACTCAATGCTCATTTCCATTCCTGAAGGAATATTGGGGTACAATCCCAATTCCAGGCCTCCCAGACCATAGACTTACAAATATGGGTTTTTTCCAAAGGTCCAAAATGAACAAAAATGGGTTTTTAAAGATTCAGATATGGTCAATATGGACTTAAAGAGGCTTTTACTAGCAGAGAAGGATTAACCTACTTAGATATGCGGTGCCCTTTTTATGGAAGGTTGTAAGGGCATCATCTGGGGGTGGAATACTATAACTGCATGTCACAATATCATCATTACTTGGCACATATCGTAGTGTACTACCCAAAAAACACTTTTGTCGAAAGCTTTATCCCACATTGCCAGAAAATGACACTAAATTCCCAGTATTCATGGTGGTATATAAACATTCTTTGATTTTAAGATCACATATTTTAATAAGAAACACTTCCACAAAAAAGATATAAATTACGGAAAGTTTACTCATTAAAATTAATCTAGGGGAAAACTAGAAGTTACCATGCCATGTCAACTCTTTCATGTTACTACTGTATGTAAGATCCTATTTAATCATTGTTTTTGTTTTACCGACAAACTTGAAGGTTACATTTTGATATTAATGCCCTTGATACAGTTTGTAGGGGTAAGTGAAAGAATCCAGGCTATGGAGAATGGAGGCTCACATAATTATATGTGTGAAGCCCTCACAGAAGGGCAAGAAAGGTGCACCTACTGCAAGGGGAGGAGGGGTCTGGGGTCCTCTCTTTAGTGAGTATGACATGAAAAAAGTCTCATAATTCATTGGCTCTTGAGTCCTTACAATCATAATGAGGACTATTACAATTACAACATTTTCATCAGCAATAACAATCACAAGTACATTCACAATGATAACTTTTAAATTAGCTCTACCATTTTCCCAAACATCTCCCTTATCTGCAGAATTCATCTGAGTAGTTTGTATTTGAAGGTATATTTTGAATTTTATGTCAATTAAATTTCAGACTTCCATCATTTTCTTAACTCGTTTGGCCTTGGGTAATTTAACTAAGTACAGGCTATATCATTGAGTGAGAAGTCCCATAGACAGGTATTCTTACATCAGAGTTGTGGTGTTTCTAAATGAGTTGCCACATAGGGCAGGTTCTTACTGCCATTCGTTGTAGGGAATGCTATCCCAAGGAAGGAAAGGTTTCAAGGGATGTACCCTCCCCTTTAAGGAAGTCCTGTTAATGTGAGGTGACTAGATGCAAAAAGTGTGGTCTTTGAAAGATTTTGAAGAATTTTTACCCCGTTTGTAGTATATGCTTTGTAGTTTTTGAATGGTTTTGAAGGCTAAAGGGGGTAGCTCAGTCATTTTGGAGAGGCCCCTCTCCTTTGAGAACTTTTGTTTTTAATGTGAAGTGAATTAAATGTAAAAAGGTGCCATCTTTGACAAAGCTTTGAACTGAGGATGTTTCTAGCAATTCTCATCATTAAGTAAATGTTTATTTAGTTTGAACTGTGACATGACGTGCCCTCTTGAATGATACAGTATGCTATATAGAACACCCTGTTAACCCCATGTGAGAATGCCAGTGAATTGGAGAATGGGCTAGAAGTAAACATGGTCGACAGAATTTTAATTATCTGGAGCGGGAAAATTCATCCTTTACAAAGACCACACTTTTGACAATGTAAGCACAGCCTGCTCAGAGGTCATAAAAGTATGGCATGTGCCATCTATAATTGATAATTTGATAGATAGAAATCAGGGCAGGATTTATATTTTACTGAGTAGAAATACATGAAAAAAACTTGCCAAAGAGATGCTCAGTTTTATGACAAGTTTGGGAGTCCCCCTAAGGTTACAACTGGATGGCCCCTAATTTACAGTTTGCCTTGATTATTGGTAAATCTAGCCCTATGTTCTGGAAGTGCAATTAACTTTCAAAGCTATGTACTATCACTTCATAAGGAATAAATAAAATTGCCAAATGTGACTTAAAACCAGCACAAGGCAGTGCTTCATGAAGGATTAAGATCGATCTTAAAGTTCGTGTGACATGAAAATAACATAATTGGATATTTAATGTGAAAGGATTTAATATCCAGAAAATAGCTGCAATTTCCATTAAAATCCATCAGATATTGACCATTTTTCAGGGTTATTTCAATTTCACACTTGTATCATGAATAAACATGAGCTAAATATGCAAATATGTGACATCATGAGATGGACATACTATGTCTGGCTCATGTTACCCTTTGATTTTTCAACCTTAATTTCAAGGACACTGGTAGCATTGTTATCCTTTTAGGGGCTTATTATGAAAGTTTAAATTCTTTCCTTCAGAAACATTGATATCATTCAACAAACTTTATCTGGTCAGTAATTAAGAGATAATTTATATAGGGTTAACAAAAGAAATCTTAACACTGTGCAACACTCCACATCATT
>WURT03046193.1:2902-14509 GCA_009936505.3 Holothuria glaberrima
ATGTCCTACCAGGTTTGACAGGAAACAATTATACCTGCTTACCATTATACATTTAGATAAGTAGGAACTCAGTTACTCAGCTGGAGGTTCCAGCTTTGTTTGAAGTAAAGTACATAATTTCATATAATAATTATGTGATATTATCATTGTAATGTGTGAAATCTTTTTGTTTCCATATGTACTCCTCTATAATAACACAACAAGAAATTATGGCCACTAACTCATTTAAACATTCATAAACACATGGAGAATTTAAGTTTGAGTTAACCTTTGAACATTCTTGCCATAATCAACTCAAGTTTGCTGTCCATACTATTACTGACCATTTTTTCATTCTCAGTGAGCTGCTACAACATTTTCATACCTTAATATGATATAAAAACTCCTCTGTATCAACATCTATCCGTTTGGAGTTTAAATCCTCTGCTTTCTCTGTGGTGATAACAGCTGTAGCAATGTCTATTGTACCATGTATCTTGCCCCTTTGAAGCTGAAAGATAAAAGATTACCAGATTTGAAAGTGAGCACAATGCACTAGCAAAGGTATTGAAGGAGTGTGTAACTCTCCTCAAAATCTCATTATCATTCAAAATGGGCACTTGTGAAATTACCTTACTTTCTGGATTATATTGAGACCACTGAACAATAAACCGGATCAATGGTAATAAAAGTGACATTATGCAATGCACCTCGTAGCTTGTAATTTTGAGGCCAACAGTACTGAATCTCAAAACTAATTTTTCATCAGAAGCCAAATTGTGTTACCCTACAGGTCCCCTGATCTTAATTTCAGACCAAATACAGGTACAAATTCAACATAAAACCTTTTCAAATGCACATACTATACAGCCACTGTTACTGGTCAGACACATGAATATTAAACCTTACATAGATGACCTTTATATAGCAAGCAAACTGTATAGAGAAGAGAGCCATTCAGATTTAGAAGTTGCATCAAGATGGCTTACTCGAAAGTTGGAAAACTTAAGAGTGTGTGGATGGATGACTGAACTTGAGCAACAAAGCATCCTTATGGAAGGAGACAAGACAAGGGGAAGGGGGTGTGGGGGGTTATTATGGAGGGAATAAAACAAATTCTCTTATGTGTGAGATCTTGCTGACTTAGAGACTAACACCATTACAGCTACTGTAGGTTTAATCTTGTAAAAGCTTCTAGAAGCCTTGTACTATGAAACACTGATCGTCATAATTTGATAACGGCTTTTTCACATAATCTGCAAATGTATACATTGGAGCAAACAGCTGCACAATTTCCATTCTCATCATCATATATGTTGATTCCCAATCTTTGCCAAAATGTAATTTTCCATGTGATTGCATAAGATGTTTTTATTTTCAAATTTTTCTGGTTTTTCATTTTCCTAATAAATCATCCCATTGAATGGAAACTATTAATAACAAGGAGAGTTATAATAATTGGTAACACATGAAACTCTATGACAACCAGCTCTCCACACAACAGCCAACAAATGCATGTACTACATGCTTTCTAATTCTTAGAACAATCCACCAACTGACAAGAAGTGATTGATGTACCATGTTGAAGATGAGAGCTCCATTAATCATTACCACCTTGTAAAAATCAATGGATCACTTCTGAAACTATGTCTGCACATAGTGCTTGTTCATGTGACTCTTGGCTTTAACTACAATTTTATGTCTGCCCTGGACTACACCACATTGTTAAACCAGTATGGATGGCAAATTTTCATGTTAAAAAGGAAATCTGGACTCATTTTAATCATATATTGACAATAAGACCACAGATGCACTAAAAGTAAGTTTCAACTTGATGAGGTGTTTTGATAGTACAAAATCTTTCCAACTTCCTTGAGTTTGCCATTATGAAGTATTTCATTATAAGGGGAGAGGAGAGGAAGGGGAAGCAGCGGCAGGGAAGGGTAAAAAAATCCCTTTTTGACTAACTGTTCATTCAACAGACCAGTTCCATTAACTGTACCCCATTCTCCATGAAAACCTGTATTTTAAGGGAAATGAGAGAGGCAGGAGGAAATGGAACACTTTACCCTTCCCCTATCCCCACCCCCACATCTGCTTATGTACTGAGGGATTGAAGAAATTATTTATTCCAAGCGATCCCAATTCTAAATTTTGAACGGAGGATGTAGTATTTCTCATACAATATGCATGACTGCATGGCCAAGTGGTTAGAGCATCCGACTTGCTGCTGGAAGGTCTAGGGTTTGAATCCTGGCCGGGTCATACCGAAGACTTTAAAAATGGAACCTACTGCCATTGTGCTTGGTGCTCAGCATAAGCAATGGAGTAGGGAAAACAAGCCAGAAAGCCACAACTGGAAAAAAGGCTGTGGCCGGCCTGACTTAAACCAATTGGTTAGAAACTGGGCCGTAAAACCTCATCAAACTAACTCACAAAATATGCTTGCAAATGTCACTGGTTGCACGAGTCCATTTCAATGACCTCACTGTGATACAGTATACACTTAAAAGAATAATCCAAAGTCATTTTACATCAGAAATAGAAATAATTATGGCGCAACCTGCATTCCATTTCTGTGTGCAGTTTTTTAGATGTAAGGAGACTTTGCACCTAATACAATTTTTCCCAATTAATACTTTACTAAGCAACTAGGTGGTCACAGATCTACGGATCAATGACCAACTTGCTTTTAGATTTCTTCTTTTCATTGTATTTCATATGACCTTTTAAAGGTTGCTATAGTAACCTGATGGGTATGTGAAGTTTACAAAACCTACAAAACGTCTGAGCTCGAAGACGGGAAAGAGGAGAGACGAAGAGTAGTTCTACCACATAGCCCTCTAGCAGTGGGAGAGCGCCATCCTGGTGCTAACAAATTATGCCAGATGGTACTTGCAGGCAAGTTGGGGATTTACATATGTAAATAGGAGGTGATGTGGAGAGAGACAGTCTTATAATACTCATGACACACTCATAGTGTCCCCAAAACCCCCTGGTTTGGGAATCTACAAGCCCTGACATTTATACCTACTATCTACATTTGCAATGGCTTCACACCTACAATGGGTTCAATGGCTCCAACAGATCTAACGGCTTCCACGGGGCCAGTGGTTTTAATGACTTCTTCGGCTCCAATTGCCTCAGCTTTGTGTCCTTGAAGCCTTCAGGGCTGTTGGAGCCATTGAAGCTGCTGGAACCGTTGAAGCCATCGCAAATGTACATAGGAAGTAAGAGGTGTTTTCGATTAGGGTACCCAGGCCTAGTTCTTACTAACGTTTGCACCGGGTAGGAAATTCGTACCCGAAGCGTATTACCTGTCGGGTATCCGACCATAACCTAGCAATATCTGACTTCAGTGCATTGTACATGCACATACAGTTCAAGTACAGTATGTTGTTTCGTTATCTGGTATAGGCGCGACTTGATGTTCAGTTAAATACATGCATCGCAGGACTTAAGTAACCGGTGATTAGTGCAGTTTAACAAAAGCAAGGTACAGAAACAGACTAAAACAACTTCATTTCAACTTTATCGTGAATGAGCTGAAGGGAAAAACATGATACAAAATGTAATAAAATTGCCATTTCACCAAGATCAAAAGCAAACATATGAAAAATGCTAGGTAGTAATTTTCTATCCGGGTAGTAATATCGTCAGTCTGGTACCCGGGTACCCAGTGCAAACACTAGTTCCAACCATACATTTTGTTCCCTGAACTAGGCCTATGCTATCTAGTAATCATTTTTGAAAGCACATTACTGTGACAGTAACCATGTGTCAGCACACGTTGCTGCATAGGCATGCATGGGCATGTATGAACCTGATGTAACTTGAATATGTCACTATTGAACAACAGTGCCTTCTTTTTAGGATACACTGGTGTGAATGTCCTAGCTACAAGATTTAGCAAATTGATAGCAAATTGAAAGACAAAACAGGATCACTTGTGTAAATGATTATTTTTAATCATGAATAGAACACTTAATGGGATTTTTCTTAGAATAAAGATTTCTTGAACACACAGAGGGTACCTTTGCATCAACGACTGAGGAGTAGTATGGTAATTTGAACAATCATGACCAAGTAAAACTTAATGAAAATGAGGTACAGAGGCCCAATTTTATAGTTGTAGATATTACTGACCTAAATGGGAAGCTACAAAGTGACCCAAATAAATTATGGTGTAGAAAATTTGATGAAAATTTTAGAGAAAAACAAAAGTATTGGTTAAATGTGTGTCAATCAAATTACATCTCCTTGTTTCAAGTTCAGTTCTGTGTCATACAAAATGTAATTACATCAGCTCTATCTCAAGAACTCCTCTGAAAATTTTAATGGTAACTGACATCTTGAAAATTCCTACATAAATTAGCTCTTAACTTTGCCAGGTACTTGTTATAGGTAATTAAAGATTATGCATGCAAAATGGATATTATGAGCGGCATTGTGCAGATGAAGTTCCTCCTTAAAATACTGAAAAGATCTTGTGTTAGAACAGTTCTCTGTACATTTAGATAATTTCTGTACCTCTGCAGGAGACTTTCCATACGTCAGCATTCCTTTTTCTAAAACGAAGTATCTCTGAAAGAAAATAAGTGGCATAAGTGTTATAACATTTTGGTAAAATTGAGATAACATGAAAGAGTACATAATGCATTTCTTACAACTGGCTCTCGGCAATACAGCTCTGCCAAACCCTGACATACAATTCTCATGACAAAGAAACATCCTGAGGTGGGCCATTGAACCCTGTATCCACAGGGAAGGCCAAAACTTCCAGAAGTCCCTCTGGCACCATTGGGTTTGTGTTGTCTGAAATGCTGCCCTTCCCTAATCCACCCCTTCTCCCCCTGCCTTAATCCTAGCTAAGTTCTGCTTATAAACAATGTATACAGGCCTGAATCTGTATTTTAGACAAAATGAGTATGATGACACAGGCTCCAACATAAATATGTTCAGTGTATAAAATACACAGGGGCAATGGGCAACCCCCCCACCCCAACTGTAGTGGCCAAAATTACACTCAGAAAGAAGTTAAGGAGGGTTGCAAAATTTCTAAATGTAATGAAAATAGTCTATCTATCCTTTTAGATAATTGTACATGATAACAAGATAAACAGCCCCTGTGACCACAACAAAATACCCAGTCAAGTTTTCAGGACACCTGAAAAAAACCGTCATCAAAAAATAAAAAAATTTTAACTTGAACCCTGGAGATGTTACAGATATATATGGGTACAGTAATATATGGATGTTAATTTACTGTACATACATACATGCAGTACAGTGACTATATACCATCATACTGGTATTATTTTCAATTTGGTACACTGAAGGATTGATACTGGTACAACTAACTCCCATTGTTCAATCATACTAGTACTACAGTACATGGTACTGAAACATCAGCCAATAAATGTAGCCTATAAAAATGCTGCACTCACTGACATATATTGTAAATACAATGCACACATATCTTATAATACAAAACAATGCACATACCACAGACAACACATACAGTAGTATTTATCATCTGAATATAACTACTGTATGTATTATCACAAAATGCTAAACTCACTGTACTGTATAAAATACAATAAACACGTCTAATAATACAAAACAATACATACACACCACAGGCAATAAACAGTGTTGCATCCTTCTAAATATAACTATGTACTATCATATCTATTCTGAGATATAGAATCAATCAATGGAATCACATGTTTTATTGACTAAGGCACTCTGCACTTTAATATAAACTGACCTTTCCATTTGTCACTCATGCATAACAATGAAACAGAAAGTTAATGCAAGGTACTCAAATAAATTGCTTCCCTTTACAACACAGTAGGCCTATATGATCGACATTATTACATGTTACACCATACACTTAAATTCTTCCTACAGTACATGTATATATTAAAATGCTTGTAATGGTATAGGCTTACTGTAATAAGTATTTTCTTAATGGCAAATGTGCTGTGGATTCATCCCATCAAACTTTACAGTATTACACATTGCTTAAAGTATACAGATCCAGCCTTTAGATTCCCTCATATTACACCATTTCTCACCCTCTCCATTGAAGCCATATGCAGAAATTTTGCAACAGGGAAGGGGAGGGGGTAACAGGCTAAGCAGAGCACCCCCATGACTTTTGGTTTTACGTTCCAAGAGAACAAAATTGCTAAAAATGTTTCCAATATAACTAGAAATGGCACTTTCTATGCCTTAAATGCATACAAGTTGTACCTAAACAATTGTTTGAGCATTTTTGAAAACCAAATATTTTAAAGATAGTTGTGATAAGAATTAACTCTGCAAATTTCTTAGGTCAACTGCCCCTACCCCCCCCCCCACCCATCACCCCTGCTATTTATGGCCATGCTCTTTACAAACCTACACTATGATTTCAAAATACTTCATACTGTATCAAGATTATTGCATCCTTGCCTCATAATCATTACAGACTATTCACTTGATTCCAAAATGTCATTTTACTTTGTTTTGTTTATAAGCACTGTTTACACAGTTCTGTCATATTCCATGCATTGCTACTCAAAAAAAAAAAAAAAAAAAAAAAAAATTATAGACATGCAGGCTACATTTACAACTAGCTCTGGAACTCAAATTAATGATTTCATGTGATATCATTTACACGGGATTCATTGCCACACGACTCAAATATCAGTACAGGATCTCCTTCAAACTACTCAAATGTGCTGGTACAAAGGAATTCCAGTCGGAAATCTAGCTGTTGTCAATATAGTCATTTCAGACTTAACATACAGGATATTCTTCTTAAAAGGCAAATGCAATTTCCATAAGATGAACTAATGAGACTGCAGGGTAGGATGAGACTGCAGGGTAGGATTAAACTGCAAGCTTCCTCCCCTACCCTCTCACCCTTACCCCAGTCCCATCCCACTTCACCCCAAGAAATTTACAAATCATCTTTTAATATACAATCCCATAATTCAAACTAACCTTTTGCCATCCTTTCATGGGACGTTTCCGTTTTTTCAAGAGAAATCCTTCAATTTTACCAGGTTCTTGCTCCATTCGTTCCTCCAGTTTGACCTCCAGAGGTTGAAGTTTCTGTGTCTTTCCATCTGTATCTTCTGCTCCTGAATCCATAGCTGTTGTTTTCCCCTAAAATTATGAACAAATCAACACAGAAAAATCTTGAAAAGAATTGTTGAAAAAAAAAACTCAGAGAACTATTTATGTACTGAATTTCCATCATTCCTTCAACCATCGAAGTCCCACCCACGATGCAGTTTTCTCCATAAATCCCAGGAACACAATGGAAATCCACTATGGACACACTAAAACGGAGTCAAAGAAATTTCTTCCTCTTTAATTAAAAGAATCCATATGACAGAGCAAGAAGTTCCTAAAATTTTATAGAAAATAAAACTCTTAAAAATAACAATATTCATGATTCTCCAGCCTTAACTAAAGTACTGCCATTACAATTTCTTTCTTCTTTGGAAAATTCAAACCATAACAAATGGTCACAAATTTCTGCCATTGACATGTACCTGTACTACACTTAGTACTGTACAGTACATGTACTGTATGGCATTCGAATGTTACAGGTCCACTCAATGCTGATTTTGGAAAAATGCAAACTGAAATTGGACTAGCTCATAGAAATTAGTCAGCCCAACTCAGTGCACATAAAGAGGAGTTCAGATTCCTGTACAGCTAGCTCTAAAACATCTGTACAATGCATCATGGAATCATAAATGAAACTAATGTGAAGGTCATACACTTACAGTTAAAATGACAACACTATATGTATAGGCTGTATAGGAGGCTTTGTACAAGCACATTCAAAGCGTGATTCAATCCTTAGTACCACCGGTGTTCAGAGTAGATGTATTTTGTGATTTACTATTTCCAGAAGCATGCTTACAGACTGAAATCAGACGGAAAAGCAAACAAGACCTACAGTACTGTAGGAGTGCTGCTTAGTGTACATACAGTACATAACAAAGGTGAATACAACATGTTACTGCACTGGTTGCACACAGAAGCAAGTGGCATAACCTTTCAAGATACGTAATTGAACTGCTATAAATGTCTAGCACTGATATACTTACTGTTTGCACCACAGAGGCATTAATGTTAACTTTGTAACATACACTCTTCAGAATTTGTTTTGAGAATTTTACTCCCTCCTTAATAAGATCCCTTCCTAATAATCTTCCATGAGTTTAACTCACTCCCCTCATTGATTCCATGTGGTTGAGGATCACAGATATGGCAGAGATTTTAGAAAACTCACGAGACTTTTTTTTTTTTGGGTGGGGGAGAGGGGAGTAGACTTGAAAGGAAGAACTTAATTTGCCAGGAAAGATTTTGCAAAGGGTTCTGTAATTAACACACTGATTTTTTATGTTGGTTTATCTGTATCTAGAGAGAATGTCAAGGTTATTGAACTATACTAAATGTTATGGTTGCTATGTGAGTGCTGTAGAGTGTGTTCTTCAAAGACTGAAGAAAAAAGTCAGTTTCTAATGATCTGAAGACAGTTAAACAGTAGCTGCAGCAAAACTAATCAAAACATACATTCATGCTATGTGCCCCTATACGTAGATGTCCACCAGGTCAAAGAAATCGTTTGGCATCAGTCCAAGTAGAATACTATACCTGGGGATTTACGGTACAGTAATACCATCAAACTGTGACGTATGTAACTTCATTTGAGCTTCTACTGATAGTAGTACAGTACTGTATACTCTTTATGTTTGCCATTTGCCTGTTACTACTTGGGGGTTGCCATCATATTGTACAACTACACATATTAAAACATTTGAGGTAACCCCACTGCTTTGGCAACAGCTGGACAGAAATTCATATGAAACTGACCCTACTTACTTCTAATGTATGACATCTTCAAGCAAGAGGTAGGAATATCAACTGTCCTTGTAGTGTTCAAAATTGAAGAGAGACATTTCCGAGTAGTATGACTTTCCAAATAGTTTCTTTTAGTGATTTGTACCTGGAGGACACTCTTGAGTGGATTTTAATCAAGCTGGCATCTTCAAATCACCATAGGGCTACACTTTATTGTGTAACATTTGATTTCATGCCAACCAAATGTAGAAGCCCTGCAAAGCTTTAAACAGAATGCCTCAAATTATTTTCATTTTTGCATCTATAGGTGCACATGGGACCAGTTCCTTTGAACTACTCTCATTAAACCTGTTTATGGGAATAGGAAACCTGAAATTGAGTACAGGTGTCTATACTGCACTGCAGATGGCATAAGGAGTTAGGGCACCATTTGTGTACTACCAGTCTCAGACACAAAACACAGTTGTGGTGATACGTCAAAGAGGAAGCAGGTGGTTGGATTTTTTACTAGAAATCATGTACAGTATAGATCCGATCAAAGTTTTCTAAAGGCATACATTTGGAGGCCCATATCCCCTTGTATAGTACACCAGTGCAATGACACCAAATGGCCCACAAAATGGTAATCCAATGTCAAAACATGTGAAAAACACAGGTGTACAGCTATGGCACACAAAAACTTTAAAAAATGCCAAAAAAAAAAAAAATTATAGTGCAGGGGTAATGCTACAGTAAGGCCTTCTAAGATAATGGCAATATACTTAATACGTAGCTCTTATTTTATATGGGGCTAATGCAATAGCCTATACCAACACTGAGCTCCATAGCTGTACTGAATGCATTACTCACATACCAGCCTTAATTCTTCTTAAGTAGTACCCAGCTTATAGACTTGTCAATGAAAACTGCAAGTACTTAAAAATTCTCTTGCAATGTCAATAAAAAGGAACTTCACTACCTTCACAGTAACTTGACACTAATTTGTAATGGGCAATATAACTTGTATATCCTTCTTTAAAACAAGTACATCCAGTAAAAACAAGTGCATCCAGATTTACAATGACCCTACAAAGAATATACTGCAATGACTCCATCTGTTTTCACATGTAAAAAGATTTGGGTTACACAGTTAAAGTACTGTATATTACAGTTTTGTATAAAAAAATCTGGTATGATTTTTTTAGAAGTACACTTTAACATGTTGCAAACATTTGTCAATTTTGTAATGATATAGGACCTGGCAATTTTAGGGGACAAAAATGGCCTGTGTGCATCTGTGAATTTAACACTGCACCCTTTTATGATCTAGAACTCTGACACAGTATTATGAGGCTTTGCATATAGTACATTACACTGCACTTTGGGAATTGATATCTCCACAACTAGGAATGCATAAAACAATATGAAAGTAATTGTACTGTATGGTCTGTCATTCAAACATCTTAAGAGGAGTCTGCAAAGATCAGCAGTTTACCAAATCAAATTAATTTGGAATTTTAATGCTCTCACTGATAGTGTCATAGGTAGGATGACAAGGGCTCTAGGTGAATCTACATATATCAAAAACATATCCCAAGAAATAAATATCAATACAAGTCCCACATAACTTACTATTCTTCACTCTTTTAACCACAGATTACTGTACAGTAGGCCTATGTAATAGTTGCTAGGAATACAGGCTAATGGCAAGTTATAATTACAGACACACTCTGTCAATCTCTACATTACCTAGGCAACACTCTCATTAAATGTAAATCATTTTTCTGTATCCCCTCAACTGAAAGCTATCAACAAAGTGCCCAACGATCATAAGGTGTAGTGATTATAAATCCCACACACTAAAATACATACCATGTTGAAGATGGTTCACATCCATACAAAGCACTAAAGCTATATTCCCAGCTCATAATCAAGATACAGTTTAGGGTATTAAGCAACCCATTAATGTTTACAGTGTAGAATTTCTCCTGCACAGGCTGAAATTCAAATCCTCACTCATAATCTGGTACAATACAAATCACAAAAAGCAAGGAGACCGTACATATAAAACCATTCTGTGAGATATAATCAGATCACTCCATTCAGATGAAAGGCAATGGAATCTACACACAGTTACAGTACTGTAAACAAACCAGCGAATAGATCAAATTGTATCTTGAGTCTTCGGTAAAAGATATTCTATCGAACCTTCCAGCACAAACCAAAGAAAAAACACCTTAGAACAACACCTGAAGAATGGTGTGCAAAAACATTTCGTTCTTATACCATAGCGTAACTCTGAATATTATACTCTACAGCAGATGAGCTGATAGTGCACGCAATTTGCAATATCAAACCTCTTCAAAGGGACTAGCGAAGTATATTGGATCATACTATACTACCAGACCAAGAGTAATGACTGGGTATCGGCAGATGTTCCGGGATAAAATGAGGCTTGTAATTTTGGAGATCAATCTTGGTTGAGGTATTTCATAGAAGCATATTAAAGTTTAACAGCGGTGGCCGGCAAGAGTTTGAGAAGCACCACAAATGCTCCAAGGATTTTAGAGATATGAAGTGACTCTGTGTAATGACGACTAGTTTTGTACAATATTAAGCTGCTGGAGAAATGCATAATTACCCAAGAGAATGGAAATGTGGCTGGAGGCAAAGGATTATGATTAGATTTGTGTATATATATATGCATGGGTTGCTCATACTATCCCAAAATTTACAACGGAAAAATAAATATTTGGGAGGAAAACTCACACTATTGAT
>WURT03046204.1:0-14509 GCA_009936505.3 Holothuria glaberrima
CACAATTACCTACACAACACCTTAATAAGACAATTTCCTGCTATATTTCATGGCCAGAAAACTTTTGGAAAGGTTTTTAAATTCATCTGTGAAGTAACCTCTATCGTTTGATGATGGAGGTAATTCAGGCTAGAATTTGAGAAAAATCCAGCCGGATTTCTTCAAAGATCCGGCCAGTACCTGAACCGGATATTTTTTCATTATCCGGCCGGACCAGATATCCGGTGCATCCCTATTTTTTACTAAGACATCCCAGTGGTACAACATATAATTTTAGAGAGACAAGGTAGTGGCGTGCCATACCTATTCTCTAATTTGTTCGTAATCCCCATGTACCACTCCAGGCTCTCCAGTCACCATTTAGCACCTGAAAAGAGATACCATATACCAAGTTAGAATAAGGCTGTTACGGTACCTTAGGCAGAAAGTTACACGTAGATAGACGCGCAGCCCAACAGTTGGAAACAGTATCCTAGACAGGCTGTCAATATATGAGAATGGCAACAATAAATAACAATAAGCCTGCACTGCCAGTGATTAGGCATGCATGAAATAACGATGGCAGTGGGAAGTCGTTAGTGTTTGCACCAGGTACCTGACCGAAGATATTACTACATACTATGTACCTTGCTTTTGTTAAACTGCACTAATCACCGGTTAAGTCCCGCCATGCATGTATCTAACCGTACATCAAGTCGCGCCTATACCAGAAAACGAAACAACATACTGTACTTGAATTGTATGTGCATACAATGCACTGAAGTCAGATATTGCTAGGTTATGGTCGGGCCAAATTGGAATGTTTGCCTTGGGCGGGTATTTATCCCTCACACAAATATGTTATCTTGTAGTTTCCAGCTGCGCAAAATTGACGACTGAAAACTGCAACCCCGCAAACTTATTGGCTGCATCCACCAAGTTTGATAACACTTTTGCGATTCCCCCACAAAAGTTACCTCATCCGAAAATCCTGAAACAGTACTGCAGAGAAGTTTAAACTCTGCATGTTCTGGATCCCCTGCAGTTAAGTTGTACTGTATTTAACGTACTGGGCGTTCACAAGACTCACATACAGTACTAATGTCTATACTGGTTCTTATTGTAAACGCGTAGAAGGTATGAACACAGACTATCCATGTACATAAATTCATCAGTAGTTGCCTTCCCTGCGGAGCCAACTCTGTTTACTCCGGCACTATGATTCTTTCCTAACCAACGGTTGCCTTGCCTCCGTGACTATCCATACATGTACGTAGGTACGTAAGCACTTTCCTGCCTCTGTAGCCACTATGTAGGCTGCAGCTATACACAACTCTCTGAAGTATTACAACCTGGTATGATATGCATAATGTAAATTGACTTGCAGTACACATACGTAGGCTGACCGCTATATGTTACACATGCACAGTGCATACTGTACAAGTCTAGGCTGCACATATCCTATGTCTTCAGACGTCGGTGGCTCAAAAACTTGCAAGGACGGAGGGCAGAAGAGGTAAGCGCAATGCCTGGGAAAGGCGATTTCCTGCAATCTTGGAGGTAGTTTTGGCCAAAATTTTCTCAGTATGCTCCACACCAACCGATGGTGGCGCTCCACTTAGATAGTATTGGCCGTACAATTCTTTTTGCCATTATTAAAATCCCCTGCGCACCTTGCAAACATTCTAATCTGTGGCTGTCGGGTACCCGACGGGTTATACGTTTCAGGTACCTGGGTGCGAATTTCCTATCCGGTGCAAACACTAGAAGTCTAGCTGCGTTTTAAGTGGATAAGAGACAGGCACAAGTAATAACGCAGCAATTAGTAAAGTCTGGTAAAAGATGTTACCATAAATGTTGCCAAGGAAGAAAGTAAATTTCTATGGTGGGTTTGTTTTAATCAGGCGATCTGTACCCTACCAGGCTCGGTCTACGTCAGGTGTAAGCTTGCAACAATTTCTTAAGTGATAAAGTTAAGTGCCCTAAACTGAGTTGGCGGTAATTGAGCCAAAACATCCTCACGTAAGACAAACAAAGTTATAACTGTGCACTTCACTACTTAGATAGCTGGTGCATAACTACAAAAGTGAATGCTGGCCTAGTACCATGATGCTTGAATTGAATACCAAGTTTTAGCCATGCCTAGTTGACCACAATTAATTCACAATCTATCAAAGAACTTCCTGTGCAGCTCTCTTGAGATCAATAACATAGAGGGGTTTGTTGTTGTATTGCACAGAGACACAGATGAAGAGATTATCACTGATTCATTCATACTTAGTAAAAATCCTCAACTCCTATTGGTTCATTGCGGTCAGGTGACCATACGTTATCCTAGGATAACCGCACGGTAAATAAAGAACACTAATCACCGGCGGATGAATACAATAGTACCGTACTATACTGTACTTAGATCGTTTGCAGATTGTATATGAATGGCTTGCATGGCGCATATATATAGCACATATAGAGCAAGCCTAGCCCTCAGTCAGTGCCTAGTATATATATACTACGCTCCGTTAGACTACGCTCCGTTAGACTACGATCCGAATACAAGTATTCGGAGCGTAGTCTAACAGAGCGTAGTATACTAGGCACTGATTTAGGGCTAGAGCAGGCCTAGCCTATAGCTAGCCCTTACACGTACACAAATATATATATATATATATAATACGTACACAGCCTGCTTTATTGTTTGATATTACTTACTTCAAGACCTGCTAAGAATTCCATTTCTAAGAAACGCTTTTCTTTCCAAATCTTACATGAAACCTCAGAGGCAAACGATTCTTAAAAGGTGATAACTTAAAGTTAAGTAACCTAGGCCTAGCCCCCGTAACGTTACAACTTACACAAAGGTTCCTCGGCGACCACTGAAACCTTGAACGAAGTCAACGTAGGCTAATTAACGTTACTGCTGTTTCAGGGCTGAGATACGTAATATGTACAAACTTTTCTCCTAATGTACGTTCCAAATGCTCTAACTGTTTATCTCCCAAAATCAGTAGTTAATCCTAGGTAAATTCCAACATTTGAAGGAACTTGAAAGCTCAAGAATATCTGAACAGGTTCGTTAGGGTTTGAACAAATGAACAATTTTAAAATAGACCCTTTAAAGACTCTTTGCTCAACAGACCCAGCTTGTTTACAAAAGGGATTAACTGTTGCAAGTGTAGATAAGCTTCATCCCAGAAAAGGACTTTTTCTAAGGTGAAGTTGGCTAAAATCTTCTATTGAATTCTAACAGCATGTCAAAAGGCACATTGAAAATAACTCTATAGGAATATTAAGTAAACTAAATAAATATCAGCTGAGTACAGTAAAGGTTCTGTACCTGAAATATCCTTCCTGTTGACACTGTAGAATTAGTGTGGCAAGTCTGTAGGTCCTTTCTAGGTGTATAGTCCAGAGCTGCATTGGTGAGCTTGCAGCTTGACTGGACACACTGCTCACTACAGTAGTACATATGTGGCATGAGGACCTTTCTACAGGTGCTGCATCCTATCCACACTTGTACATAACTTCTATTGTTATAGTGGCTAGAAGATCCTATTGTGTGTGGAAGCTAGTAAGTGGACTGTAGTTGGGGAGTGAATTACAAATTAGGTCACTATATAATACAAAAACACCCTTCCTAATGAAGGATACTGTACATAACCTTAATATAAAACCTCTTAAATAGTTTATGTGAACATTAATTGTAATTGACTTAAGCCCTTGTACAGTGATGTGTGTTTCCGTTACAGTACACTCCTCCATCACAGCCGTTGTGCTGTGCGAACAATTTTTCACATCACCTGGCCATGATGTCTGGGAATCTCTCACCCCCCCAAATGACAATATTTTTTCACCAAACTTTGTTGTCCATTAACTCTCTAAATTACACAATTCCACTGGAGATACTGTACAGTAATACTCATTCATGCACATGAAAGGCTCAAGCCCGGCAATACCACCCTAATACTGTATGCTGCATGCACAGTTGAAGCTGTCACGCAGACCTGCAACCTATTGCCCCACCATACACACAGATGTATATGTATTTATATATATATATATATAGTAATCATGTAGTGTATGTAAGTAGTACTGTATAATGAAACTGTAGCGCACACAACAAGAGCTCATGGGATTTTCGTATGGAAAAGTCATCCACACGTGGTTTAGTGCATGACGGCATTGACTAATTAGTGTGTGCAGTTTATGAGGTGAAATTGTTATGAATACGAGGCAGAAAGTACAGTCATTTTGCGGAATGTGTCCATCCCAAAATCTGCCTGGGAATTCCCCTCAACAAGTTTTCTTTGTTGACAACCTTTGTGTGTGATTCTGCAGTCCTGCGCCAATCACCAACCCTGCTGCAGGCTATATCTGAAACTGCATTAAATTTGTCATGGCTGTAAATTTTTATTTGTGTTTCATTTTCCTTAAACGAAACAGAAAACTAGCCTACTAATGATAATAAAAATGTTACACAAACTGATCAAATAGTTAAATAGAACTATCATAAAACAACCAACGATTCAACATTTTGGGACAGGGACGTTTTGGTTTGAGTACATTTTGACAAATAGCCGGGAAGTTTTGGGACAGCTGGGACGTTTTGGTAAAGGTACATTTTGACTGGTAAGCTTATACAGCACACAGGCATCATTGGCATTGTATACAGAATAAATATTGAGTAACGTTTGTAGACACTTTTCCAGATGAAACTTGGCCTTTTTTTTACACTCTTTGGCTGACTACAAACTCTAATAATCACACTCTCTGTTCAAGTAGAATATCCAAGACCTCTTTGATACATATCCAAAAGATCACTTCTAAACAGAAAATAAATCATAAAAAATGGCATTGGCAAGAACCTTTATCAGTCCCGATCACAGCAAATGATTGCGAATGGTTTTCTGCACATAAATCCATGTGACCTCTCCCACAAAACATCTAAGGCAAGGAAAAGCTGAACAAAAGAACTCAAGTCTGCTTTGCAGTTGAACCAATTGCACATATACAGTATAGCAAGTGATGTAAATTCGTATCTGCAGGGCATAACATGCTCTGCTTTGGCTTGTGTGACATATTTTGTGTGAGAGACCCCACAGATACAGTAGCTGAGCAAGATGTGTCATCTGTAAGTGTTCACTGTGATTGCGACTGATGAGGGTACAGCTTGCAAAAGCCAGTTTTCACAATTTTTTTTTTTTTTTTCGGTTCAGAAGTGATCTTGTGGACAGAGTTGTGTCCAAAGAGGTGTTGGGTGTTCTGCTTTGATTAGGAGAGTTGTCAGTGATTTGCAGTCAGTATAAGAGCATAGATATAGGCTAAGTTTCTCCTTTCATCTAGAGAAGTGTCCTTCCTTGTTAGTATGTATTGTGTACAGTATATGTACATGTATATGGATGCCTATAAAACAGCACAGGGCAATACAGGTACATTGAAGGGCACTGTACAGTACTCCAGTTTTAGGCAAAAGTTTGGCAGATGCCTAGAAGTGGTTTTCACTTTAATAAAAAAAAGTGTGCAAAATGAAACCAAATGGAAAAGATTCCATTCAGGACTACACACGGTAGTTAGTTTAGTTGTCTTTAGCCAATTGTATTGGCTTTTGTACGTAAGGTTTCACATCCTGGTTTGACTTTCAAGAGTTTAGGGAGAAGACGGTCTCTGCAAACCCCCAGTGGTTAAATAGTACTCACTCGTATAATACAGTATCCTTGTCATTAGTGCTTTGGAGATTGCCTTTTAAAGAGGCTAAACCCTGTAGAGCCAGAGGACCAATAGACTACTCTTTGACTGTAAATACAGGTAATACAGGGTACGTGACCTTGTGTACCCAAGTGAACAAGCACACACCAATAGCATTTACACAGTAGGATTAACCTATAACCAATAACCCAAAGAATAGGATATTTGCATACTCAATCGTACTAGAATAAGAATTTACATACTCAATGACACCAGTTCTCTACAACCCTAACCTGACCCCTAAACTGACTTAACCCTAAAGTTTTTTAAGGTACACATTGACAAGTTCTTCCATGACTGTGGTAGAATCTAATTGTCCTGGGTTCACTGTCTTGGTGTTTGTCTGGATAATGTCTGTAGTCCCTGTCTCATTAGTCCCCCGTCTCATTGGTCCCGTCTCATTGGTCCCCCATGTCAGAACCCTAACCGTAACCCTCTAAACCTACAGTACCCTAACCCTCTAACCCTAATCCTAATCCTATAAACCTAACCCTTAACCCTAACCTAACCCCTAACCTAACCCCTAACCCTTATGAGAATGGGGAACAATGAGACAGGGGGACTAATGAGACAGAATAATGAAAGGGGGAACTATTGAGATGTGGGACTAGTGAGACGAATCAATTAAGCTAAATGGGGGACCAATGAGATGGGGGACCAATGAGACAGGGGACTATAGAGCGGACCCTGTGCAGTGTTCGATTTTTACGGTAGTCCTGTTGCCTGAGACAACCAGAAATTCTGCATGACTACCAGATATTGCAAAAACAGGTGTGTAAGGTTGTCCGTCGGGACTACCAAATCTTTTGAGGACATTGATGTTTACATTAGCAGGGCAGTGAATTGCGCAAGCAAGGAACTTTGAAAATCCGATCCCAAAATTTTATTTGCAAAATGCAGTGATCACGCATGTTCACTACAACTTCCCACACAGTCACTGTATCGAAATGTGGGTTGCACTACAGCCAAAAAATGTGCCCCATACACTCTAGTAGAAGGCCTGCTGTGTACACTGAGGAGCTGAATTTCTTCGTGCAAGCTACAAATTGGTGGTGCTGGTGATGTTGTTGCACTCGTTCTTTGAATTCCGAGCTATGTTTAATTTTTTTAACCAGCAATACGAACTTATAACATTAACTATGTCCACATTTTATATGAATGCACGCCACGTTGTCATCACAAGAAACTAAGCTACACAGGCAGTCCTTTACACACACACGTAAAGAATGCAGAACGTTCAAGGAGACTAACTTTCGATCTAGATTTCAAATGTACATATTAACTGAAAATAGTTTGAAAAAGTGAATTAATCCCTTTGTTTTTCTTCAGTGATAGTTAAATTGCATCTGTGATTCATGTACTAAACTTTTTGTAGTGCCCAAATGACGATGTTTTAGTCCCAAAATTTAGGGTTCGATCACACATTTTAACTACTGCACTCTGTACACACAGCATCATTAATTCCAAGAGCAGGACCCATCGTCGGAAATATCGAAAAGAAAAAACCTTAAGTGGACAAAAAGGCCAAAAACATTTGGGTCGCATGTGTAAAAGACTCTCAAATAACAATCTGTGACATATTCGCAAGATTTACTACAAGAGGTTTTCCTTGCGAGGCACTTCAGAGTGGCATTGAACTTTGGCCGTAGCCTAACATGTAATATATATGTATAGGTCTACACTACGAACCTAACTTAAGGCTGCATTTCTAAAGAGTTGTCTCAGTGAACTCAACGGGTGCACATGAGAACAAATCCCACCGTTTTCTAATATTTTTGTATTTAAACTGTTTCTTAATATTTTTATGTTTTCTTACGTATTGCTGAGCACAGTTTGCTTGTCAACAGTTCTCACATTAAAACTAATATTGAAGAGCATTTTCCGTATAAGTTGAGTATGTGTTAGGAGAGAGTAGCACCAGCTCATGATTGCATTTTTATCAAAACCCAAAGGAGCTGTTAGACCTGATACAAGTCAATTGGCCAGTCAATCATACATGTGTTCATACTAATGGGGATGGGGCAAATTCAGCTTAATTAGGTCAATGGTTCCCTCCCCCTCTCAACTTGTTAGAACATAATGCATCCACACTATAGGATGTTAGCACTATATAGTTTTAGTATGGACTGTGAATGTCAGTTTTATTGAAGTGGGGGGGGGGGATTGGACTCGTAGAAATGCATAGATTAAATTTTTCTCCTCATGGCCCCGGTTCCTTCCCCCTCAACCTTTCAGAAAATGCCAGTGTCTTGTACAGTAATGGGTGCTGCTTCTCCCATAAAATTTGTAATACACTACTGTAGATGCTATTGAGGGTACGCGTATAGATATCTGGGTTTTTTTAAGTGGTGTATTAAAGTGAAAGCCACTATGGAAGACTGGTGATATATTAAGGTGCTTTCAATTCCATGGTTGCTACATGTACAATGGGTAGAAGTGGGACTACTGGTAGTACTGTACAGACTACCTGATTTTGAGCAGGACAACCAAATTTTACAAATTGGTAGTCCTTCAGACAACCATGGCTAATTCCTTAAAATCGAACACTGCTGTGTTGGTCTAGTTGTTTGCTAGTAAAGGGTTTGGACATTAGGACATCTTACAGGGCCTAGCCCACCTTTGCCCTGTAACCTGTTGCCTGTTACAGTATGTTAACCTTATCCCTAACGTAACCGTAGGCATAGCCGAACCTTTGACTGAACCCCATTTGAATATTAGGGTGACATTCTCTGAACCCAGCTGCATGGGCCTGCATGGTTGGCAATGTTGTTAAAACGACCCAAAGCAAATTATTGCACTTTGACCTGTTGAATTAAATTTGGTCTGTACGTGGATTATCCTTGGTAACTGAAGCAAAGGTCCACATGTTTTTATACAATTATACATGAACATGTGGTCATACGTCTGTACTGTGGAATATTTCAAGGGAGGTTTGCCCCATTTGTTTCCTGTGATACTGTCTTTAATTGCAACCATTGGCAGCACTGCCATACCTAGAAAATGTTGTGTAAATTACAGTAAAATTGCTGTGGATAAGAAATTCAGACTTACAGTAAATACTGTGGGAAGTCAACTGGTATAAAAATAGAGGGACTTTGGCTCATGAAAGGTGCCCTACCCCCCTCCCTCCACCCACACGCAATCCCAGTGTGTGCATTTCATTTAAAGCCAATGCCAAAGTTAAACAGAGGTGTCAGCTTTCACATGCCAGTAAAACAGATGTGATTATGAGCACAATGTGAATTCATCACACTGGATGCAAAAATTTGTATAGTGTTCTATCAAAGTAGGTGTAGTCATGTGGGGTAAAAAAAAATAATAGGGTCAGTTGAGGGTAGAAAAAATATCCCTACAGGCCAAGAGAGATCAAATTTAAATGAAGTGTTTTATGTAAGCACATGTATGTCTCTGCCATACAGTACTACAGTTATGACATAATTTACAGACTTGTACTTGGTCTCTCAAAGGAAATGTAAAAACTGCAAACAACTGGCAATTTTGAAGCATTTACCTTCCATCAGAAACTACATTGCAGGAGACCCTTATACAATGGTTGCAAATAGAAACATTGTATGTCTAGAGCAGTGGTCCCCAAAAGCATCCCTGGAGGTACTCTGGGAAGGAGGAGACAGGAGAGTACTAAGGGGGTAGCAGAGGGGCATTTTGAAAAAATGAGGTACTTAATTTAAACCGGGCCTCACAATATTTCAAAAGGTTTCCTTTTGCCGAGCTCTAAATTCATATGCATAAAAAGGAGATAGGCCTAAATGATGCCAACAAGTTTAGTTGGTCTGACATTCACTCCTCAGGTGCACTGCAAAAGCAATGTAATGTCTTTTTTGCTAGATCCCCAACAAACGCATCTACTGTAACAGTGTTTAATTTCAAAATTTTTCTGGTGTGCAACCTCATACTTATTACTGTACCATTAGTGGCAGTGGCTAACCATGGCTAAAAACTGTCCCACCACTTTTGCCTTGAATGTAGTTTTTATGGTGCTGTCCATAAACATGACATACTAACAAAAGTGACAATTGTAGGTAACTGTAACACAACAGGTAACTTTTGGAATGTACTATGAAGTAATGTGAAAATGTTGATCATTTTTTGGTTTACCAATTTCAGTTTTCTCATCATTTTTGCTCGCTCGAGTGGCATTTGTCTTTTAAAGAGTAATGCCAACCACACCATCGTTCTTTCTCCCACTCATAGGACAGGTCCCTTGCAGCATCAAAGGGAACCTACATTAGTACCAGTGTTCGCATTAAGGTGTGGGATTGTATGATTCCTGCAGCTGTTCTCAAAATCCCTCCAAAAATAAAATGCAAGGAGGAAATTCCCCCTTTCGATTCTTTTGATTCCTTGCCAAAGGCAGGCAAGGAATCTATGCGATGGTGATGTTGTGTGTGTAGGTGATGCTTAGCTTGTAAACACGATATCTCAAGGTAGCAATGACCGACACTTTTCATATTTGGTATATAGATTTGTCATGTTGAGAGGAAGAACCCTATTATTTTTGGTAGAGGTCAAAGGTCATTTGAGGTCACCAGAGGTCAGAAACCAAAAACCTTGTAAACACGATATTTTGAGATAGGAATGACTGACACTTTTCATATGTTGTATATAGATTTGTCATGTTGAGAAGAAGAACCCTGTTGTTTTTGGTGGAGGTCAAAGATCATTTGAGGTCACTGGAGGTTAACTGCGAAAACCTTGTAAATGGCTTAAAAACACATCTCAATTAGATAGCAATGACCTACACTTTTCATACTTGGTGTATGGATTTTTCATGTTGAGAGGAAGAACCCTATTGTTTTGGGGGGAGGTCAAAGGTCATCTGAGGTCACCAGAGGTCAAAAGCCGAAAAACTTGTAAACACGATATCTCAAGATAGGAATGACCGACACTTTTCATATTTGGTGTATACATTTGTCATTTTAAGAAGGAGAACCATCTTGTTTTTGGTGGAGGTCAAAGGTCATTTGAGGTCACTGGAGGTTAAACTGCGAAAGCCTTAAAAAGTGATATCTCTAGACAGGAATGACCAACACTTCATATTTGGTATGTAGATTTGTCATATTGAGAGGAAGAACCCTATCATTTTTGGTGGCGGTCAAAGATCATTTGAGGTCACCAGAGGTTAAACTGCAAAAGCCTTGTAAATGGCTTGTAAACACAATATCCCAAGATAGGAATGACCGACACTTTTCATACGTAGTATGTTGGTTTGTCATGTTAAGAGAAAGAATTCTATTGTTTTTGGTTGGGTTCAAAGGTCATTTGAGGTCACCAGAGGTCAAAAGCCGAAAACCTTGTAAACATGATATCTCAAGATAGCAATGACTGATACTTTTCCAATTTAGTATGTAGATTTGTCATGTTAATAGATAAAAACAATACTGATTTTGGTGGAGGTCAAAGGTCATTTGAGGTCACCAAAGGTCAAAATCCGAAAACCTTGCGAATAGATTGTAAACAGTATCATGGCATGGGGCCGAGTTGGCATGAGGCAAGTTGGCATAGTGGGCGAGTTGGCATAGTGGGGGAGTTAGCATTGGGCGAGTTGGTATGGGGTGTGTTGGCATGGGGCAAGTTAGCATGGTGCTAAGTTGTCATGGGAGCAAGTTGGCATACTGGGAGAGTTGGCATATTGGGAGAGTTGGCATTGTGCTGAGTTGTCATGGGGGCGAGTTGCCATAGGGGCCGAGTTCACATTGGGCCGAGTTGGCATGTAGGCTCACTTGTTCCAGGGATCTCACAGTATCAAGAAAAATTCTAAACAAGATTTCAGTACAAAAAAAGAAAAGAATTTCTGTGCACAAAAAGTAGTTCACATGTTGAGTGAATGTATTTTGTCTGTTTCGCTCATGTCAATTTCCAAACCACAGTACACAAAACATTTTACAAAGGCAAGGAATCACTAAGCCTTTTGGCTTTTTGGTTCAATGAAAAAGTTGGTTATACCTCAGTTTACTTCTGCTGAGGGCCACACAAAACTCATAGCAAACTTATCAACTCCAATAGCTGAATTTAAACAAACTGTACAAAAGTGACCATTTACAGCTGTATGTGATTGGTCCCGAAAATTCATCCAATTACATCACAGCTCTTGTGCACCCACCAGTATTAACGCAGAACTAGAAGGCACCACATATTGTACAGATAAGATGATGTGGTAAGTCTATAGTGCATGCATGGGCAACATATCTCTACGAAAATATCTGTACGATATTGCGTGCAAATCAATGGAGCTAGTATTGTACCCTTCTTGAGTCGACTATGTACAAACATACGTACGTAGGTACAAGTCAAGTACAAACAACAATAATTTTCGATATATCGCCTTACACTACTCTATGTGAGAAGTTATCAGAGAGAAGAATACATTACTATGCACCTCCTCGTAGACATTATGAGACAAAATTGTAGATGTGTTGTTAAACAAAACTTTTTTAAAGGTGTAATTAGGAAATCCCCCCTCACACTGCAAATCCCCCCCAAAAATTTGAATGGGCCCCCCCCAGATTGAAATCCTTAGTGCTAACACTGGTTAATACTTAAGTATTGAAGTACAAAATGCTCTGAGAGTGATATTGTGTAATGTCTTATAATGTAATCTCCAGTGCACAGTTTAAGTTACAGTATACAGGTAATCTGCAAGATAGTTCAGATTTGACTTACAGTGCCTAATTTTTGTGTCCATTATGTCATAAATATCCCAGGGCTTCTGGGACTTCTTCCCCACTCCCCCACTGGAATGTTGTCCCCAACCCCTTTAGGAGCCCATGCGGTATTGTCCACAATTAGATGGGGTCCCTAGCATCTGAAAACTTCCCTGAAAAACTTTTTTCCCGGACCCCAAATTTGTTATTCTCCATTGCAAATGGGGTAGCTTCTTGAATACTGCACCATTGTTTCGCTCTCCCGGGTCAGATCCATATGTAAAAACAGTGTATGTGTAGGCATATTCTTCATTTCAACTTACAAGTGTTTTTATTTGCCTATTGTTGTTTCATTCATAGCAATCCTATGCTATAGACGGGGGCATTTGTCCAACCCTATTCATTAAAAGGGGGCGATGAGCTGAAGGAGGTTGGAAACCACTGATATAGAGTGTGTCTACATGCTCCAGTTTTACACCCTGTCAGAACAATCATTTTTTTTTTATTTCTTGCCATGAGGTCATGGTATCTATGCATTCATGAATTGGTTTGTGACACTTAGCTGGTTAACACCATGTCTCAGAAAGGGAGACTGACAGTTAGTGCATAGATGCCCCGTATTGAGAGAAAATAGCCTTTTGTTTTTTGGTGGAGGTCAAAGGTCATCAGGAGTGACTGCAGGTCACACTCTGAAAACTTTGTCAATACAATATCTCAAGATAGAAAGCTTGGATAAATTTCATACTTAGTATCATGGTATGTAGTTATGGTAAGAGAAATAACCTCATCATTTTTGGTGGAAGTCAAGGGTCATTAGGGGTCACCAGGGGTCAAACTCTGGAAACCTGTTTATGTGATATCTCAAGATAGGAAGCTTGGCAAAATTTCATACTTAGTATGTAGATATGTTTTGGTGAGAGAAAGAATTCTCATTTTTGGTGGGGGTCAAAGGTCATCTGGGGTCAGAAGGGGTCAAAGTCTTAAAACCTTTTTCACACAATGTATGTATCTCGATCAAGATTGAAATCTTGGATAAATTTCATACTTAGTATGTAGATGTGTTTGGTAAGAGGAAGGAGCCTGTTGTTTTTGGTGGAGGTCAAAGGTCATCTGTGGTCACTAGAGGGTCCATTTGTGAAATCTACGGTATTAACATGATGTTTCACTGCAGAAAGCTTGGATAGAGTTTATACTTGGGTATGTGGTGATGGGAAGGGCCTGTTATTCATGGTGGGGGTCAGAAGTCATCTTGGGTCACCAGAGGTCAAAAAGCAAAATTTCCCCAAGAATTTCCAAGGTCAAATATGAACACAAAACTGCTTTTTGCATTGTGGTGGAGAAAAGCTTGGAAAGGGCTAAACACAGTATCTCATGGAGGCTTACAATGAAATATATACTTAGCATGTTGATGAACCATTTTGCATGGATGATCCATCTTGTTTATAATGGAGGTCATTTGAGTCACCAGCGGTCAATTGGTCAATATACTGTAAAGATATCTTACTTGAGACGTTGGTAACCTCGGTGAATCTGACCCTTGCTATCATGATATCAATCTGTTTGATCTCAGTCCATGGATCTTTCATTCTGTTATGTCAACACAGTAATTTTATAACTCCATAAATAGACTGCCAGTTTTAATACTGCAGTAGCTGTACTGTTTTTATGCTGTATTCCAAAGGTAATCGAATCACTAAGTCTACTGTATATTGGCTTTCTGGTTTTTCACCTCACTGATAAGTACAGTATGCAAGTGGGGTAACAAAAGTTATTTTTTACCCTTCTCTTGTTTTTATTCACCCCAACATTCTTATATTATTACACAGAAACCTCGAAAGGCAGAACCTTGTTGCTATAAGTTTTATAGAATTGATTTTCTTGATGGTAGAAAATTATGGAATCCTCTGGTATAATCAGTGGTATTGGCCTAATGTACCTTTAGGTGACCTATTACAGTACTGTACTGTAGACATATCAACAGCCTTATATTGTATACTCTGTAAACTATTAAAGGCTAGTCTAAAATCCGGTGAGTGTAAATGCCATAATATGTAATGTAAATGATACTTACTATAGCGCACTCAACAACCAAAGGTTTTCTGAGGCGCTTTACAATAAAAATAAAA
>WURT03046215.1:0-14508 GCA_009936505.3 Holothuria glaberrima
GAAGAAGCTAGCACCTGAATAAACTTGAGAAACTTCAGAAAAGTCTACTGATATTCTTTGGTTCTGTCTCCATCATTTCAACCGACTCAGCAAACGTTACAATACTAAGTGATGGTTGACAGTTTGATACAAATAGTCCTACTGCTGCCTTTCTAGTACCAAGCACCTGTAGCTGTGTAGACCTGAATGCATGGTACAAGCCATTGAAGTTTGAACATGGCTGTAACGTTATGATTCCGTTGCACTCAAACACAGCCCTTGTGCATAATGTCCGGGGACCTCTCACGGTTTCAAATAACAATAATTTTGCGCCAGACTTCGTCCATCAACTATCTTTCATACGGAACACATGCACATAATACTCTTGGCCCTGGCAAACGTTCTAAAACATACGTTACTTTACGCCCAAAATTAGCTACGAAGTCCGATCGATGGCATATAGCATATTCGCATTTATCGTTTCTTCCCAAGGAACGCTATGCACAGTAATTCCACACTTTGAACATCTTGACTTGTTGAAATAGTTGCAGTTTTCTGTAATATGATAGTTTTTGCTAGAAATGCATATTCTAACAAGCAAATTATTATGGTAATTGAACGAAAATTCCCCCCAATCACGTTTCTGCACAAAAAGAGAAAAAGAAAGTTTCTCAAATGTTGAACATTTCCCACCTAAATGGAAGCGCCGTACTCACACTACGACTGCGAAACAGTCGTTGATTCATTCGAGCACGGCATAGTAAACTAAAGAACAGGTAAGCAGTGTGCGTTTCGTATGTGTACCTGCTCCTATGCCTATACGTCTACGCTTGATAACGGATGGATTTTGAAAATGTGTTTATTTTCGCATGCGTAGCTGTTCGCTGTCCCAACACGTTAATGTTGAACTTGTGTGCATGTGAATGTATACTGAGCCACATAAGCAGGCGAAAAAAATCCCCTCTTTCGCCTGCGTAGGTGTTCGCTATGCCAATACGTTCGTGTTGAACGTGTGTGCACGAGAAGGTTTACCGAGCTGCATAAGTAGTCCAAAAAGCACGTGACAACGAAAGCAATCCCTACAATCGAAGCTGTGGGCTTCGATTAACTACCGGTATATCTTACAGTAAATACATTTTCATCTAATAAAAAGAAAAAAAATTGACGATCCTTCTGGAGGACGGACTCAAGCCAATTAATATACCCCAAAAAACAATTTCACCTCCGCACATACTGTTCCTAGTGATTGCATTTGACTTCTGAAAGTTGCGTAAGCAATGTGTTTAGTTAGTCTGTGGTCTCTAGCAATACAGAATTGTTGGTTAAGTGATATCTACTATTTTTCCTTAGGGAATGACAAATTTTCAAATATTTTCAAACTAGTTCGCGACCCCACGATAAGTGTTTCGCGACACCAAGATTGGGAAACTATAGATCCTCCCCTGACAGCCTGACTTCATGACATGTGAATTCCAACCGTAGGGATCATCACACAATGTACGGTACGTTTCAGTTTACGAACCCCGTATGAGAAGTATCAATGGTTCCTGTTTTGAGGTAGCATACTTCCAAGCATGCATGACACTCACATACATTCACATATTAACATACATACACACAAACACACTATGATGATTGCAAAGGTTTCTTTCTGCGAGACAAATTTCTGTTTATTTCTTACATGTACTGTGCCTCTATTATTGTGATAGGGGTGTGTTCGTCAATAAGTTTTGCAGTTAATTTAGGCAAGTTTTAAAATAATCTCCAAAGCTGTTACGCCCGAGTTTGGACTGTCACTCATTTCCGGGCTTCAGTCCATTTTTACTGCACTTGAAATTGACCCGGATTGGAAGTCCCGAAATCAGAATTGGCTCGGAATATCTTGCAGCTGTACACGAAGTCGGAGCCGATTCTAAACTACCCTGCGGAGTGGACTCTGTTTGCTCAGCTCCTCAGCTTATGTATGATATGACTGAACAAGGAATATGCCGTACAGCCTGCTACGTAGCAAATTCTAAACGAGTCCACAAAAATGATCATTGAAAGTAGCATGAATAGGTCTATTACCAGGGAGTTACCATTTGACAAATAGCACCTCCCTGCTATTACTTAAGGATCTAGTATAATCGGGGCACGATGCACGGTTTTATGTTCGGACGGTCATACACAGTCAACCATAATACTGATTGAGCCTATAACATTTACACCCGTTAGAGATCATATGAATAACCAGTGTATTTCTGGAAGAGTGTAAAACTGTGTTAACATTAAGCTACATTGTCAAATGGCTTGACTCGGAATGTGTGCCACCAGGCTGGAGTTAGCAGAACTGGCTCAGAATTAGGTGGACACAGATACAGCCCTGAAAATCTTTGCGATAGGATATCCTTCATGTTTTATCGAAAGACTCGAAAAGTGACCTATACTCGATTCAATCAACTCATGACCGAGGCTCAAACTACACAAATCATGGCATTTCTATACTCAGTCCGGACTCGGACTTTGTTATAGCTCGAAAACTGAAGTACTTGTTTTTCTGCCCACATGTCAACTCAACAAGTTGAGGAGCCCAAGGGTAAACCATACAGCATATACAATAGCATTCGTACGCTGCGTTATCAACTATATGCTTGGCTGTAGTGCTTGTGGAAGTCCTTCAACTGTAACTCACGCTGTTGTGTGATATCCGTTGTATTGCTATATTGTTTAAAACGCTTGGACACGTGATCATACCATGGGCGGCGATCCTGGGGATGGGGGATATATCCCCATGAACTTGGATGGGGTACTATACACCATATCCTCCCCTTCCCATGAAATTCACCCGAAAGATTAGGAAATCATGTAAAAAAAAGTTATTTACAAAAATTTACGATTTAAAATGTAACATTCAACCATTTCCTCTCAAAATAAAACTGATAGTTGTCACGTTGCATAGCCTCGAGAGGGCCACGTCCGGTGATCTCGGTGGTATTTTTGGCCAAGATATTCTTTGTAACGTAGTTGGCTTTTTTGTGAGAGGTTTTACTTTAGGACCCCACTAGCGGTGCTTAGCCACGCCTTGATAATTACCCAGGAAAGCAAAGCTCACGGGTGGCATTTTGGTTTGCCTGTCGAGTAGCAAAGCTCCCTGGACGGTACCGTTAACCCCGAGCCCAGGCAGAAAGAATCAGTCTACGGTGAGTGGTAAATAGGGGAATGGGAAAAAAATCTTTCATTGAATGACCATTTGATGATCAGGTATAGCATAATTTACATAGGCCTTTACACTTAATGTACTGATGTTAGTGTTATTATAGTATTTAAGAAGAAAATCGGACTTGGAATGGTAAAGCTGGCCGAAGGAACAGATGTAACAAGCTGTACTCATTAAAAGCCATACCAGATCATCTGAAAGGGTTGCTTACGTAGCAGGCTGTACGCATATTCCTTGTTCAGTCATATCCCTGTGAAGCTGAGGAACTGAGCAAACAGAGTCCGTTCCGCGGGGTACTTAAAGAGCGGACTTACTCCGCTATCATACCTTGTATCGTATCCAAACTGTCTGTCCGATGAAATTACCACCCCTCACGTCGCGAGTCGCTTATCGTACCGCACGACAAATATAGGAGAATAACTACAGTATGCGATTAATGATGAAATTCCCGACTATTGCAGAAAACTGTAATGACCGCCCATAGCTACACTTGAAAATAGGAGGGAGGGGTAAACTGTAAATTTAGTAGTGTGGAAAAGATAAACACATATAGGGGCGACTTATCGTCGTTGGGATTACATACTTCATCGTACCCACCAAGGCTCTCCGACAGAATTGGAAAAACTCAGTGGGAGAAGCCTTCCCCTATTGAGGTCCTGCCTCCCTGACGCCACCCTTGGTAAATCTTCTCTTGTAAGCCCAGAGGTATTTAAGGTTGCGAGCATTCTGACAGGTAGCTTTTAGTGCCCTCAAATGTCAGGCAGTGCTCCCAAGAAAGGCAATAAAATTACAATCTTATTATACAAATATGTAACAAAGTTAAGAATAGGATTACAATAATTAGTTTGTGAAGCTTCTTGAATTGAATAGAGAGAATGAATGACCGAGTTGATCACAGAACCTTTGTAAACAGATATTGGAATAGAAATTTAGTAAGTCCATGTAAAATATTCATAGTACCCAGGCTCGCAGCCAAGGGGGGGGGCGGGGCGCCAAGGGGGGCGAAGCCCTTTCCCCTGAATTTTTGCCCCCGAGGAAAGGTTCAAGTTGTTATTGACGAAATACATTTTAACACATTTGGCCCCCTAAAAATTCTTCGCCTCCCCCTGGAAGCCATTTCTCCCCCTCCACCTTCAGTATCTTGTCTGGCTTCGGGCCTGCCAGAAACATAATGGACGCACGCCGCAAAAGTTTAGCTTTATGAACATTGTTTGCATTTGCAGTACCACTAACATACAGATGAAGTGGCAGTCCGACTTCAGGTCAAAATCTGTTTGTAAAAAGCATATTTGTGCATTATTATAATCCCCAAAATTGCATTTAGGGACGGACAGGGGAAATTTTAGGGTTACACTAGGACGACTTCAATTTGACGGCACCACTGGCAACGAAACCTCTATCGTACCCACATAAAACTGATGCAAGATTGAGATTACACAATTTTCAAAATGTTCGTCGTTAAAGAGTGCTGAACCAAATATCTGTTGGAGGAAAGTTTTGCTTTCCCGTGAAAGCCCAAAACAGTAGTTTTCTGAGACGTTTATAGACTGGAGAGTCTGGCCAAGTCGTCACGGCACCACCAACCGAGAAGAGGGTAGCACATCACTTATTATTTCTCCATTGACTTACGCTCCTAAATTTGGTCTGTTTCATTTTTCTGTGGGTCCGTGTAGAAGTTTCCAACTGGTACCAGCTTCCCCTTAAGTGAAATCTCGCACTAATTTCAGGGGGCAGGGAGCCATGGCCACCCGCCGGGGAAGGCTGCTCCCGTCGGGAAAATCCTGGTGCCACCCCTCTTTTGTACCATCAGACTAAAAGAGCTGCTGGTGGTTCCTGCCTTTTCACTTTATGCAAAACACCATTTCTCATAGTGTACGGATGTAAAACAGAAAGTACCTAAAGTGACATGATATTAACAATGGCCCCGAAAATTTTAGGGTGTTTAATTCGTAGGGTAACACCTTCCGCGTGGGATTAACCTTACTTAGCAACTTAGTGGCGTGTTACCACCACGATTTGTTGCTTCAATTAGCGTGGAAATCTCAATGGAGTGTGTTGAACCAGACAACCAGGCTTTTACTGTAGGTGAGCAAGGACGATGTTGCCTGCGATTTACTGCACACGACGAACGTAGGAACTGCTATGCCTACTACACGCTAGACTACAATCCTCGACAAAAATGATGGGACAACACCTGCCCCGCTCAACTTCTGCTACCTACACACATGACCTGACTAACACCCCCACTATTCACAGCCGCCTCCACTCCCTCGCCTCCAGCTACTTCCACCCCAAAAGAATTAATAATAAGCATAAACTTAGGAGCGACTCCGGCACTTCCACCGAGTCCCCGCCCCAAGCCCAAATCCCCTACCCACCTCCAATTTTCCTTGCTCCTTATCCACACTGACCACTCCAACGCCCTGACCACGTTTCTCGTCTCAGCCTCCTGACCTCTGCTCCGCCTTGGCCACGGTTCTCGCCTCAGCCTCCTGACCCCAGCACCGCCCCCTGACCACGGCTTTTTTTAATTGGTGGCCCTGAAAAGCCCCGTTTTGTTTCGTCTTTATACACGTCAGCTGCTATACACAACACCTCTCTTGGAACCAACACCTCACACATCACACAGTAGTCTGGGCCGCGAAAAGCCTTCGGGCCTATATCTGGGCTGCCTACACCATCACCCATACACACATCAAGCATTGGCCCGGGCCGCGAAAAGCCTTGGGGCCTAGGTCTGGGCAGCCCACACACTACTCACCAATACCCATCCCACCTCACACACAAGCATTTACCTATCTATGCAATTCACGCCTTCCATTACACCATCCGCGATCAGAACAAGTTTTACACCACCACATTACCCCCTACACCTTGACAACCCATGCACTCTCTGCTTCACCGCAACTTCAACTCTGGCTTTTATTCAAAATGGCTCATAATCTTAAGTCTTCCCCATTCGCTTCCCCTTCCCACCCCCGTCTCCAGGAACCAGTGCACCAAATTGAACCCATCCAAATTCTCCAAATTTCAAACGCACATAACTTGCCATCATTTCTTCTTGTCATGAGTCCGCCCGCCCATAAAGTTCGAATGAACTAGGTGGGGCGTAGGCTCAAAGAAGAAAATGATGGGACAAAACAAGCAACAGTAAGATCACCATCCCCAAAATCTGCATCCCCGGTTCTCCCGTTCAATGTTGCGGCAGTTCAACGTGTTCTGAGACTTCAACTTGTTTTGGGGAACGGGATTTGTCCCATGTACTTATGTCGAGGATTGTCTCAAGCCTGTACAACGTACAGCTATTTCCAAATTTTGTTTTTGGTGCTTTTGAGTTTGACGTTTTATGTTTTAAGTAATGATAAGGGATTATAGTTAAGTAAAAGGCGAAGCAAGAAATACTACATGTATAATATATAAATTAAGAAAAAAGACAAAATAATGGAGAATGGGTTTTATAAGGACAGGAACCGAAACTCAAATATGGGACGGAGACAAAGAAGTTAAATTCTCCCCGCCCCAATGTCGCAAGATCACCTTTACGTAGACTTTCGAATTTCGCCTCCTCAACTTCTGGCACAAATTTTTTTTAAGTCCACGATCGAAAACGGGTCACATTGGGTAAACCAGCTTCTAGGTTATGCCAGGGTAGAACATTTTAAGATCTATCAATTAATTAAAGAAAAACAGGAAATTTCATCGATGCTTTTATCTGTAGATACTCATGTAAGGAAATAACAGCTTAGCCGAGTTTCAGCAGTGTCGCTGCTCTTGTCTCTGAACTGCTAAATACGGGTCGGCAAAGAAGGCTGTCTCGCATTAGCCCCACGTTTTGCCTTACAGGATCCCCGGCGGATGTGCAAGAAATAAGCTTCATTAGCCAGAGCGTAAATAATTAAGTTCAGATTTTAAAATAAATGCATTTGAAAAAACAAAACAAAGCAAAACAGTCATAGTGACAAAGTGATTTTGGCTAAAAGCCACAATTTAGAAAGTGCGACACCGAGGGATAAATAAAACAGAGATACTGTCCGTGGAGTACCATGCACACACCAACAACCTATATGTTACTGTTTTCAAAATCGCTTAACTTTTTGAACCATTATACCTCAAAAGAGAAGCTCAATTAAGAAAATGGTAAGTCCTCCACCATTAGACGTGCATTCAGTTCAATTACGTAAATAAAACCCATGCTTGTCATCAAGCAAAATTGTCCACTTTTTAACAAATCAGATTGTCCTTCAGCCGGTCATCTCTTCAGTTTTTAAATTTTATGAAATCCCGAATAGGCTATAAGTTTGATTAACAGATAGATATCTCCATTAAAACAGACCCTGCATATTCCTTTACCATTGTCTTTGTTAGAGGCACACTTTTAGAGCAAATATAAAGTGCTTCGTTTCGACGATGGACTTCAGTTGAGTTATCCAATATTACAGGACATCTTTCGACCTACTTCAAGTATGTCAGTACGCATGAAAAACATTGATTACGTCATAGAACTTAATTTTCCGAAACTGTAGACGAATGCATTAATTTCATATCAAACCAAATCAACACATTTTATGCTTTAACATTCACAAGGTAGCCATTCAAAAGTAATTATAAACCTCTGCATCTAAATTCACCAAATCTTACAATAACCCCCCCCCCCCCAAAAAAAAACATCTTTTGAAGATTATCACCAATAATGAAGCATTTCAGGCGACGGTTGTCTAATTGTACGTGAGCTCATAAGTTGGCTGGGGAATCTTGCACATAAATGGTCTGAGAAATGCGTTGTTGTTATCAAACCACACGCCGTTCTTTCCTGTTCCATCCGATATCTGTCCGTAAACATTCCGATCGTTTGGTTCCCCGGGATACCAGTTTGTATAGTCTACCGGCGAGCCATCAGACCATGACAGACTTTGATCTCCGGCGACTTTGATGCCGATGTTAAGTTGCGGAAACCACGGACTCCTTGTCTGGAGGAGCAAAAATATATGAATATTTTACGATCTTCATAAGTTTTTCTCCTGGGTAGCCGTGCAGACAAATTAGCCGTCAGTGGTGGTGCCAGAATTTTTCCCGAAGGAGAGGGGTAAAGCTATAGGTCCTGACAACGGCTACGGGTTGACGAAAGGAACGGCGAATTCAAACTTTGCAACGCGCGGATGCACCGAAAATTTGGACGTTTAATTGACAGAAGAAAATTTGAGACTATGATAGAAAATGAGGAAATTTTGGCATTTCATTGAAACATGTATCCCCCTTGAGCAGTTGAGAGCAAAAAATTCCAAAATGTCTGAGCGAATGGTGTTGCTGTCGAAGTATACATACTTTGTCATACCCACTTAAGGTTCTCTGACAGAAACTGTTAATCTCCGACGAGGGAATATGCCCTCGCTTGATTGCCTCAGCCTGGTGTTTCCCCCTGGTAGCCGAGAGATATTTATAGGGCGCTTCCTCAGTTAAAGTGATGAAGTTGCAACCGGATAAGAGTGGTAGATTCAACTTGATTTATACGGAGCAGTAAAAAGGGGTAACTCATTGAAAATGCAACTGAGCCATGACACAGGTCCTGCATAGGTAAAATCGTAGGACAGAGGAGTTCCGTTCTTAGTGGGATTGTCCGTGTTAAATGTATTTTTTTTTTCATGAATAAACGTGGTCACCGTAGTCATATTTCATTACAACGATTTCAAAAAAGGTTGCAAAAATGTAGAAAATGAATGATAGCGATTGTCGTTCTTACCGTAGTCGGTGCAGCTGTCAAACTTTTAAACAGCTCGTACACAAACGATTGTTCTTCTTGACTGTGAATAGACACAAGATGGCCGGTTATACCTCCTTCTTGGAAGTTGTTACATTCTTCCTCTCCTTGTTCCCACTTAACGTGTTGTGAGTAGAACCTGTAAAAAAATGCTCGTTATCATTACAAGTTGTCCTTTTCCCAGTGCGTCCGACATCGTAGCTTCTAAACAGATGATAATAATGAAAGTCAGACCTCTTATAAAGGGCAGTTTCAGAAATTCAGAATGCAGTTATGATCAACTGATTGAACTGACTGGACATCTAAACGTATACTGCTACGGAAATTTTCGAAATTTTACATGCTTATGGCAGGCGTGCATTAGAAATGAACAACTACAACTAATACGTTTCCTTTACTACTTCTGCATGTGATTTATTTTACAGACTAAGCTGTGAACCGTAATACACATTACGGTACTGTTTTGTTCTATGTATACCATTTTGGTAGTATTAATTTACATCCATTTTTATTTGTATTTTTTCTTCGAAAATAATTTTTGATGTTTGTTTGTTTGTGCAATGGGTTTAAACGGCTTCAAGTGAGAGCAGTTCTGTTGTCTACGAGGTCGGTTTCGGATAAAGAAAAAAGAAGGAAAAAGCTAAACAGGCAATTTTTTTGTTAAAACATAGTTTTTTTAAGTCGATGGGAATTTGTAAATGGGAAATCAACAATTCTCGAATAGTGTAATCATTGCTTGCAAAATAAACAATAGCAAAGACTACTTTTGCATCGGTTGTAAACATTCTAGGCAATGTGAAAGAACCTCAGACAATGTAAAGATTGGCTGTAAACTACATTATTATGGCGGCGCAATGTAAAGAATTTGCAAATTCCTTATTGATTAAACCAAACGTAAAAATACATAATGTGATGTACCAATCATCACTGTAAAGAGAAATATCGGAAATTACCCCCCCCCCCCACATTAGTGTATTGTTCCAATTACGTCATAATAATTTAGTTTACAGGCAATCTTTACATTATTTGGTGTTCTTTCAATTAGCCCCACAAGTGTTCTTGATGCAATTTTGTTGCCGATATGACATCAACCTAAGTGTGCAGCTTTCGAATTGCCACCTTTGTTTTCTTAATGTTTGGAATACGTCAGATCTGTGATGTTTCTTACTTGAACAAACAGATTTTCTCATAATAAACGAAAATCAATGTTATTTTCCAACGTGGAAGAAAGTAGCAGACAAGTCTTTCAAAAGACTTAAAGTTCACAGAACCATATTTTTTAAGATAAAAAAAATTGCTATTTGTGTGTGTGGTTTTATTGCCCTTCTCACTGATTTATTTTATTTTCCCTTTTTTCGATAAAATGGAACCTTTGTGTAAATTGTTTTACCAGCTGAAAGAATGTTGATAAAGTAAAACAGAAAAAGGAACAAAAAATTTCGCAGAAAATGTAAATTTACAGATATTATTAACAGTGTATGCACTATGCTATACTACACTAATATGTATTGGAGCCCGCGTGCGCAAAGTTGTTCTTTCAGTTTATCGGTATCGGTATATAAAATCGGTATTTAAAAAGCGCAACGGCAGACACAGAGAGCCGTTACACAGGCTTTGTATACCCTAGTTTAAAATACCCCGAGTAGTCGGCTTGAGTTTCATCATCAACCACGTAGGCCAATTTGACATCGCATATAGTCCCTTGTATAGGGAATCCTCCTCAGGGTTCGGCGGCGTTGCTCCATTAAAGACAGACTTGCATCACCCCAATTATGACTTTTACTTAGGGGTAAGCAAAAGTCTCAGTTGGTGAATACTCTTTGATTGATATCAGATTTACAAAATTCAAAAGATGCAGAGCAGCTCATATTACACAGCATGCACAGAGAGTGTTTTGATTACACATTAGGGCGTTGTTTACTCACCGGGATATGGCCTTAAGTAATAAACTATGTTTGTGTCTGCATAAGGAGAATCCAAAGACAGTTGTGGGCAGGGTTAGAACTAACTTAGTTCCAGAATTGGAACTCTCTGGGATGAGAAGATTTCCCCTTTCAGGTGCATGTAGTTTCAGGCTGTGGGCAAAACTCTAGACTGCGTTTTAACGGTACATTTCTTTATTTTGTTCGGGAAGTGACTCTTCTTGTTAAACTTGAACAGCTTTCTCTGGATCACATCCCTCCAAAGTGTGCTTTTAGTTTCTCCCATTTGTATTAAGTACTTTTCTCGTTGCCAAAAAAATTAAATGAAGGAAGGAAGGAAGGAAGGAAAGAAGGGATGAAGGAAGGAAGGAAGGAAGGAACAATGGTGGTGGTGGTGGTGGTGATGATGGAAAACTGTTATCACGATCTGCTCTCTCCTTTCGCGGAGGATATGATTCTTTTGCTAAATTTATAAATAATATTTTGTATTATTATGGATAAAGGAACGTGCATTACATAAACTTTGAAAATTCTGGAATAAAGACCTGAAGACTGCACCACTTACCTGTAACAGCTGTCACCCCAAGCCGTCCAAAAGCTTGGACAGGGTCCAGGAAGAACGTTGCACCCCATTCCACTCCCAAGGAGCAGGAACACGGCGATGGTAAAGCTGAGGACTTTCATTCTTGCAATACCAATGTTCACTTCTTGAGGCAGTAATCTTGAATTGATTGAAGGCACCCAGAAAATGACTGTCAGGAGTCGCTTATGAACAGGGGTAGAAGTAAAAATACTTCCCGACATATTTGTCGTTTTGCGCATGCGCATTACCTACTTAGTCGTGTGATTGGACAGGAATAGAGATTTATTCATTTGTTCAAAAATTAGCTCAACCAAGATCAAATTTCCCGTTTAAATTAGATACCCTTAAAAATCACAACTCTTATTCGCCATGCATGGTTACTCGCCGGCAACGTCTACAAAATGTTTAAAAGTAAGAGTGTCAAGGCAAGGGAGCTGTTCGGTTACGGCTTCCTGGTGTGACTTAACCAGTAGCTGTCCTTACATGGACTTCATAAACTCTACACACTAAACATGTTTTTAAGTCTTGAGGGTTCAAGATTTTCAATAGTTCGTCTAAATGAATTAATGTTGGTGTGAACGGGGCTGGGGCTAAGGAGATGATACACATTTCTTAAACGTGCTTATATTGTCACTTGTGGCAATCTGCCAAAACTCTGTATTCATGAAGCGAGTCAGAAAAGGCTACAGAGTATCCACTGGTTACTCAGCAAGCATAATTCGATTACGTGTAAAGATAAGACTGCATCCTTGCTTTTTCGAGAGCAGGGGGGAATTTGATCCACAGGATCGGCGCCTGCTTTAATTATTCATTGACGGTGTTTTTGGTAGAATTGAGGTCTATTTACCTTTTCATGACCAATTTAACGTTACGCTGTAAAAAATGATTGCCCAACCTGGGTAAAAAATTTACCCAGCCGTTGGTTCCGTATGCCTCCGAACCGGAATTGGGTAAAATATTGCCCAACTTAGTTGGTTAAGGGTTTTACTCATTAGTTGGGTAAAAAATTTGCCCAACCATTTTACCCAACTAATTGAGCAAATATTTTGCCCAACTAAGTGGGCAAAAATTTTGCCCAACTTTTAGGCAAAATATGTAACCAACATACTTGGGTAATTTATTACCCAATTTCGGTTAGGAGGCATACGGAACCAACGGCTGTTTAAAAAAAGTCACCCAACGGGGGTTGGGTAAAGATTTTCAAATCAATATCACTGTCAGTAACGGTTTGTAGGCTATATATTTAAATTTTACCTGTTGTGTGTCGAGCGAGGGGAATGCCTTGTAAAGGTCCATTTTTGCGCGGATTTGCCAATATAATTGCGCGGACGGAAAATTGGCCGTTTTTTGCACAAGGAACGCGTTCCCCGAGCAAGCCAAACTTTACAGTGTGGTCCTATCCTAACATTAGGCCTAGGCCTAGGCTAGTAAGTTAGGCAACAGAACCTCAGCCGGAGGGAGTAGCCTATTGCAGTAAATTGCAACGTGCTGAAATTTTTCGTTCAGAAAGAGCTGTAGTTCTACGCATTTTCCCCGTTTGTAAAAAAAAAGGTTCAACGGTCTTTGCTGTTTGGTAGGGCAGATCGTGCAGTAGGCTATGCCTTTAACTAGGCAAAGGCCTGTAAGTTATGATCTAATGTTAGTTATGCTAGGCTTTAGTTGGCCTAATGCTTGGCAACTGCATTGGCCTATACTATATCATGCAAACGTTTCACTACTAAATCTCAGTTATAGTGGTTTATTCTAACCCTTTAAAACTTCAATCAAATATTCTAGTTTCGTCGCACATGATAACAGTTTTTTTACAATCAGCCTCCTCAGAAAGCTTAGCCTTTCTGCAGACTTCGAAAGCAAGTCTGTCGTCGTCTCTGTCGGCTGCGAACACAATTGTACGTACGTATGTACTGTCCGTACTGCAGTACAGTATAGTACCTTTTCATTAATTGTGTACGTACGTATGGCGCGCAAATCAATTCACTTTAACCAACCTGGGTAATATTGCGAGGGACATGGACTTTACCCAACCTGAAAGTAAACCAACCCACTTGGTTAATCTGTTTTGCCACTGTGTTGGTTACCAAACTGCCCAGGCTGGACACTTTTAATTTTACCCAACCCTTTTAACCAACTTTTTTTTAGAGTGTACGTATTATCTGTAAAAACATGTACAATGGCACTATAGACCGAAGGTTCATTATAGATCGAATCTGTTTGTACGGAAAACTACTCCGGGTAAGAGATTAAAATAAAATACAAGAGGGCAATCCACGGAGTTGCTTATCTCATCGCTAGCACACGCACTGAGCCATATAACTCGAGGACGCACGTCAATGTGGAATCCAAAGATATGATAAGTATAGATACCCAACTCCTCAACCCATACTGTTACGGAAGTTGACTCCTCATAGAGACGCAAATATCGGGACGAATTAAGTGTTGATTTGACATATGCGCTTTTCTATTCGGTGATGTGAGTATAATAAAGGTACGCATTACAGAAGATGCCATTGTTAGAATAGCGTGGCTTGCGTGAGCGTTGTATACTCACCGAGTACAATTCTCTGTGCTTTTTATCCGGTATACTTGACGCACACTTCTGCGTGCTCGGAAAACGAACGTGCTAGTTCCTTTCCGTTGAGAGTGCGTGAGAAATTAAACGCGCATATGAAAGTGCGTAAAAAATGGATGCGTACTCTTCAAATCCAAAGAGACGCGCTATCTTGTCCTTCAAAACCAGAGACGCGCGATCACCAGTGTGACCGCGTTGGAGGCTTCTGCGCGCGTGTTGTTTTCCCTACACGCGCCCTTTTGTTGTTGTGCAAAAAGGACATTCTCAGTGCGCTATGCAGGAAATCTGATGTGCATGCTTGCGCGCGTTAGTATGCACATCATTGGCATGGACAGCCAGTATACTAGTAACAAGCGCGTCTACACTCAGTCATTTACGTTGCTATCAACAATGGGTGCGTTTTTGTCAACTGTTAGTGTTAATTTTTGATTGACAGTTCTATTGTGACGTCACCCGAATGACGCATTCGCCATGGTAATCATCTAACAGAACTAACAGCCTCAA
>WURT03046226.1:0-14508 GCA_009936505.3 Holothuria glaberrima
GATGGTGCTTGGATTTACCGACATGGGGGCCAAGCGCCCTGACTAGGGGCCAGCTACTCTAAGCCCCGACGGATGCAGTAGGTTGCTGAAATGATGCCGATCGTAAAATATAAGGCGCGCTAAGCGCGCCGAAAAGATGGGATTATATTGAAAAGGTTTCATATTTTTGTTTTCATTAAGAAAAGTTGAAAAAGTTTGGGTTTTTATTAAAAAAAAAATCTGCCCTTCTTAAGAGCAAACCAAGAAATTGGATGGTGCGACTGCATGGCCTTCTTCGGGAAGTACATTTTTCATCTTACCCATCTAGGCTCCCAGCCGAAAGTAAAAAAATCTTTTTCTTTACAACATTTATTTGTCACGATGGTCATGTTGAAGAATCTTCCAAAAGAAAGGGAAAAGAGGTTAGAATTTTGCAACGTTTCATTTTCGTGTTTCTATTGAATCACGATTACAATATTTGTGGAGCCTTTAACATTAAATAAATCCAGTATGTTGGAAATGGCGGGCGTTACAGCTAGATAGAACTGAAGATGAAAGCGCGCGTAGCGCGCGAAAATGTTTTGAAGTTATAGATAGAATTATTACAAAACTTACTGCCTACGGACCTAATAAAGAGCCATGTGGAATGCTTTCTCAGCATATTAAATATACGATATGCCTATTGAGTTCCACAGTCAGCGGATGTACCGACAAGATCGGCAAATGTACCGACAGACCATCCCAGGACTACAAGTGGGGGAGGGAGCGACCGCCCCTGCCCCCCTTACGTTACGCTACTGGTCTCTTCCATGCATAAACCTCCAGTATGGGAATAAGTGTTGCATCCATAATGCTCATTGATTGCAAATAAGTCGCATTCTAAAACACCCATTATTTTGTCTCTACACTTCTATGTCTTTCATGCGTAAATCACCACTGTCGTGGGAAATCTTAAGTCTTTCCGAGATTTTTCAGACACGTTTAAAGGGTCGTCATGAAAGAGTTTTACCACAGGGTTATAGTTGAAATAGAAAACGTCAGAACAGGCTGGTTTACCGTTTGTGGTTACGCATTCGCTTAAAAGGTTTTCTTATTGTAAGGGTACCAAGAGCCAGCACTGAGGGCTGAAAACCAAACAAATACTAATTTGTGGAGTTATGTCCCAAACGGGATACCACACTTACCGCGAACCACCGCTCAGTTTTTAAACCTCACAATCATACGTTGGTGACTCTGAGCCCGATTCTAAACTAACTGAAAATGACAGACATAGGTACAGCAGAAGTCTGCGAAGCAGTCCATGCCTTGGAAGGTCGTGCTTCCTAGGCAAGAGTACGTTGACAACATCTGCTGCTCTTGCCTTAGCTAAATTTATGTTTAAACTGTACCACTATTTATAAGAACAGCTTAACTTTAAACATAAAACTGGTGTGTTTTTAACTAAGTGGCGGACAAGTTACTTTTCTTGACTTGTGACAGTTTAAAAGAAGAACGCCACATTATGTTTGCATCTCCTTTAATGGTAGTGGAACGCCTTTCATATGGTTTGAACTTTCTTTCACTCTTGACCACGTTCAGAATTTCTTCGTTAGATTTGAGACAGTCGTTTTCCAGTGTCTGAACATTCCATTTCTAAAGCCATCCAAGGAGGAGTGGCTATTTTAAAAGGTAGTTAGTCTCTTCCCTATCTGCCCTTGCAAATTTTTCTGCGTTTCTCATGTCTGAGACGTTGTATATGCGGAACTTGGATCACAGTGAAAGGGGCGATATCGATTTTCATAGGTAGTAGCAAAATGATGTTGTTGAGGATAATTTTTCAAAATGGAATTGCACAACCGAACATGAAAATTAGATGTACCTTTAGGTCCTAATTGATCTACTTTACTTCACGATGATTACACAGTGCTAAGTTGACCTAGGTCACTGAATGGGGTTCTTCCAGTCAATGCTGTGTTGATACTTTGGTTGTTTTCATGTACGTTTTGAGGGCAAGAAATACAGTAAGGCTTCATTCGGTTGTAATAAAAACATATTAAGAGATAAAACATGCCTGTAAGTGCCGAAAAAGTAGGCATTTCACGATCTGTCTCCAGGTATTTGGTAACGAAGTTGTAATACTTGTTCACAATTATTTTGACGTCTATTGGGAGAAGCAAAAGTACCAGAATGGCAAGAAAACGGCGCATAACCCATTTATCAATTTCAAAGGTATGTACTGTCATCGTTTAGTAAAATTGCGGTGATAATTCCGTGGCATGTCGTTTTAGACTCATCAGTTTTTAAAAGCAAGAAACATAAATGCCACTCAAACTTTAAAGAAAAAATGTCACTCTAATATGAATTAGTATAACACGGTATAATAATTCTTTTCTTTACCTTCAATATTAAATATTCTTATTCAGAGACATAATAAAATATACTTGTAAGGAAGATAAGAAGATATGTAAGATTAAGCTTATGCTTCTTCCCTTAAAAGAATTGTATGGGTGTTTGAGGTATATTATCAAAGTGTGTTTATCTTGTTGAAAACGCGATGTCTGTTAGCTGTCCTCATTACTCAAAAGTAACACAAAATAACACATTATCTAAATTGAAAAGGGGAAGCACAGGTCACATTCGACAGTCTCTTATAAAAGAGTTTACATCCCTAAAACATGTGGTTCTTTCCACTTACCACAAACGCCAATTGTAGGTGGTGTCCTATTAGCAATGACGTTGCAGTCATTTGTTAGCGAATCCTAAAAATTATTCTTTTCATTTTCCATAGAACAGTTTCGCTGAGCGAAATTTAACAGACATCGAAAACGTTCAATTGGTGTACCCTTCACTTTTTTATTGGACTGATAATAATTTTTGGTTCTGTGGCTCTTCCTGTGCTTGAGAAGGTAAGGCATTACAAAATCAGTTATATCGAAAAAAGAGAATATATGTGTCAGAGAAATACTGCCATTGAAGGAAACTTGTCACAAATGCAGCGAGTTGTCGACTAAATCGCTCTGTTTCATTCTCTTTATATACATCATTTCAGCTCTTTCACATCATTCAGTTGAGTTTTAGGAAAAGATCATTTTCCACTTGTGTTTTTATTCTACTTGCAAATACAGCCAGACTCTATTCTTCGAACATTGAATTTTATATTGTTGACGACCAAAGTAGTCCTATTGCGTCGGAGAAATGTTTAAGAAAGCCGATAAAAGATGTATTTTTAAATTGCTGGGCGAAGGAACCATTGTTGTGTGGTTGTTCTCAGATTATAATCATAATTACTATTTTGGAAATATTAATATAGTTTAACCTGAAGGAGAGTTGACTGGTTTAAGCGAGAGCACAACGTAACATAATAGGACTATATAACTCACAGTACCTATTATATATTTCAGTGAATTAGGCTTTATGCAAATAGTCTCTTTCATAACCTTAAACAAGTGTCCACGGCTTATAAAAATGACGCAACAATATTGATGATTTCACGCTCACTTTATGCGCAGTCACACTCAGTTAACACATTCAATATTAAGGTCCTGACTACAATTTCAATTATTTGAGGGAAAAATTTTGCTTTAAAGGATAATTTCAACTTAAACCTACCCCACTGGAACTCCTTGACAGAACTCCTCACTCCAGGTTGAGTTTCTCATTAAGAAGTTTCACGTGACAACTTAAAGGTCTTATTCAGAGGCAAATGCATTTTTGTCTCAATCGGAGTGAGCAAGAACAGCTGTTTTGTTCTGTGTAACACACGCCTCGAATTTTTGGAATAGCACTTGGCATTGCTGAGAAAATACGATATAACGGCTAAAAAATAGTATTTTCAAATGACTGAATGAAAACGGGGGAGTGGCTTAGATCAAGCGTGTGACGTCACGGGCCGGAGTAGTGCACAGAAGTTTACATGCGAGTAAACGAGCTTCTTACCTTCTTACGTTCAGCATAAACCTGTAATGAATTGATAGAAAATGGTGAGTAATGTTATTTAAAGAGACACGATGAACAATAATACTGAATAACGTAAATTGTAGGGATAATCCTGCAAACGTTTTATGAAAGAATCGTTGGGAATAGATGAATGATAAACGCACACGTTTATACGCCGTTACTGCGCTCAAGCCAACTGTAGGCTCCGATGCCAGGACACAGATGATAGTAGCCTACGCAGCTATCTATGCCGTCTTTCTAACTGAAACACGTGACAGAAGATGAAGCAAAGAAAAAGAACGAGAGTTTGCAATGCAGGTTAATGCGTATTTTCACCATTTGCTATCCACGTTATGTGCGCTGTGATTGTTCAAGAGTAATGAACCTAAGTCTTCGTAAGTTTTTACGTATTATTCGAAAGTGTCAATTTTTGATTAAAAAGTTTTGCAACTCCCCGCAGCATCACATGCTAACCTCAATGTCATCAACGTTAAAACAGTATCTTTCGCCTTGTAAATATTACTCTTAGCCATTCACAGCGCACGTTACGGCTGCTATCCTCTGTGTCGATGGCAGTGAAGTGCGACTGGGCGGAGTTTTCTACGTACGTCCTCACTTTGTTCACATTTTTTTACTGTTTAGAGTCATCTGGTGAACAAATTCGTATCCGAAGGTGTGTTGCATGTTGACCTTTCGAATAAATCACGTGACCTTATCGTTTCAGTTTCGGCCGCCGAAAACAGTACGTTTGCAGAAAAGGATTAAAAATAGAAAACACCATTATTTCGGTGTTTGTCTTTGTATTTGTCTTTTCCGTAGACAAATATTATAAAAGTTATAAAGTAATATAGTTTACCTAACATTATGCTCTTAAGTCGCTTGTAAGACCATGATTTGCCTCTGAATAAGATCTTTAATTGCTTTTTAACCAATCAAAATGTAGAGTTAAGATCTACTACGGTTTGCTTTACAATTAAGTAGTGTAGTGTTTAATGTAATCGTAACAATACTGCCAATATCTTTACTCTGCTTGTGTTCACCAGTCTTAGAGGTGAAGTAGATGGTACCACGCATTATGAACTATACACAGTTTCGGACAACATCGTTACTCTGACAGATACGCAAGACCACTTCATCGTTAGACTTGATTATGGACGTGTGAGTTATTTAAAGAAAAATATTGCATTTGTTTTACAGATAATTTTTATATTTTGTACACCAATATTACTGGATACACAATGAAAGACAAATCAAAATAAGGCAGTAATGTAGCTTTCTTTTCAAAAAATAAGGTTCTCACAGGAAATAATTTGGTTATTTGTTGCACAAGACTAATTTGTTCATCCAAACTTTCAAAAATTCAAATGATGCAACAACCGTTACTCTTGTAATAAAAAATATTTTGAGAAGATAAAACTATTGTTGGAGTTTATTGGTGAGACTGAATGGTTTGATAACGATTTGAGGTATTTTCTTTGCATGCCATGTTGGTGCATTTTAAACGCAATATTTCCCTTTTAAACAACCATTTTAAATTAAATAATGTACAAATGTAAAGATGGGTAATATATGATGAGGAATCTTCAAGTTGCGAATAAAATAGAAAGCATGGTCCATGTTTTCGTTTGTTTTCATGTCAACAAAGATATCAAATGTTGAACAAGAAGAGAAAATGTGAAAAGGTGCTAAAATAAAGTTTACTTGAAGTGTGGAGTGAGCTGTAATATAAGTATTGCCATGTCTGAGGTTTGGACATTTCTTTTTAGTGAAGGTCTAAAATAAATAGTATATTTGCGATACAAAGAAGATCATCAAAAGGAAATGGTACAGACGACCATGCACATAGGGTGAGTGATTTTGTGTGTATGCACTCCGTAAAAGGAATTTCTCTCCCTGTCAAACGGGCAGGGATATGCGTATGTGAAATAATTAAACAAAAAAATTTTCAAATTTTTTAACAAAAGAGGGTTTTGTATGTATGGCACAAAGTTGCATCTTATGACTAAAACCCTTACCTCTGTAAGAACTTTCATTACAGTTTAATAACAGGATAGTGCATCGATTAATAACTTGATGACAGGAGCCTGTTACTTGTATGGTATGGAAAATTTTCCAATCAGTGTAGATGAACACGTACCGGTTCTAGTTGTAGAAGGAACAGACGTAAGGGTTTTTCTCTCACACGTAAGGGAGACCACTTTATAAATTTACTCTTGCTATCTTCCTCTGATCCGACCCTGAACTTAGGAAAAACTAATCCTTTGCTTGAAATGAAATACTGAATTTTCTAAAGCTTGCTAGAAGGCTGTGTTATATTATCGTGATAATTATTTTGGTTTAGAATTTTAATACCAAAATGACAAGAAAAGAGGATACCTTTTCAAGTATCTTTATAGACCTCAAGGTAATTTAAACTCACATTAGTTTTATCTGTATGCAGCAATTTAAAACATAATTGATAAGAAAAGCAGGATAACAATAGCTAATGAAACAGAAACCTCACTTAAAACCCTAAGTAGTTAGTGTAAGACGGATGTAAATGCAAATTATAGAATGCTCAACCGATGCTACTTGCGGCCGCACAGTATGATGTTCTGACAAAAATTTATAAGCAAACGAAAAGCAAAGAAACTTACAGAAACAGGAGGAAAATAATTAATTTCCAGAAATATCTTTACAACGTTTCCGAAAGTTTGACTTAACTTCCTTTCTTACGTACGGATGTGTTAGCTTGCCTATCATTACAAATGTAATTTACGTTGGTGAAAGTGGAAGCATGTTATCCTCTCCCCTAAACCATGGGAACTTATTCTTTGCTGATACATTTACTGACGGTTTGCTTTTTCATATATTTTAAAAATGCTATTTTCAAAATACTTGAATTTTTCGGAAATCGAATAAGTGTAATGTATGTGTAAATTCAAACCAGGGTGTTGCCTATAAAAAAGCTAGAGGCACAGTGCGATCAGTTAAGGCAGTCCTAACTTGATTTATATCTACATAAAACTGAAGCCTGGCCCCTCAATATTTTAGTAAATGGCAACTCAGGTTCCACTAGCTTTACTATCTTACAAAATGAAGAAGTGAAGGCAGTCTAAGAGATGAAAGTGCATGTTTGCATCCTATAGTAGTTTCTCAACCCAACGGTCGGAGTTCCGCTCGTGGTAACATTTACAATAACTTACGTTACATGTAAACGTAACTTTAATAAGGAAGGCTCTAAGGTTATTGGTTTTTCCACTGTAGGAGTTTCATCGAAATGGTTTAGAAATGTTCCTCACCTCAGTCCGGATAATCCCTTACAACTACGTTTACCTCACTAATGACGCAGAACAATGTGTTTCCAAACCATCCTATTGGTTGGAGAAGAAAATTGGAGGACCTATTCGTCGGGGATTTATGTGTAATGGAACTTGTTACCTCTCCATTTGCATATATCTAGATATAGATTTAGATAGCGACTGACCTAGATGTATTTAAAGCCTCTGGCCGGGGCCTTTCATACTACTAACTCTCCTCTTGAGTAAGTAGTTTTCTCCAGAAATATCTTCCTCAGTCCCTTTACTATTATACTTGATTTCATTATCATTTCAAACATGTTTAAGTCAGATTTGCTTCATATCAAATTTCGTGAACGATACAGTATAGTTTATCATCATTGCTTCCTATTTTCCTTAAGTTTAAAACCTACTGAAGGTGGTTGTTTGAAATGTGATAAATTTAAGAAGTAAATTTAGGCACGTATTAAATAGACGACAAATGTAGAGCGTATACCTAATACCGTGCAGTTTCGGTGCTAAGTATTTGTGAGTATAATTGTATTTGATATTTTAAGGTGAATTGTTGAGCATGAAAATGAGCAAATATGACTAATGTTAGCCTTTATTTAATTCAACCTTCATTCCAAGGAAAATTGTTAAATTGTTATCCCATGAAGAATATATTATAATGGAAGTTAAAATTGTTTCCTCGAATGATATTGATGTCACTCACGAACTGAAAAGTATCTGAACCGTAATTAAGAGATAGAAGAACTTATAAAGGGTTAACAAAAGAAATCTTAACTCTGTGCAACACTCCACATCATTAGTTTTGCATATGCAAGTCAATCAATTTAACAAACTTTGAAGAGGGTTATCTTGAGACAGTGCTGTAGTCGAGTCCGGATGCTCCGAGTCACGAGTCCCTCAAATTTTGGTGATGATGGGACTCGAGTCCGGACTCGGACTCGAGTCCCTGTAATAATCCAATAGGGAGTCGAGTCGAGTTGAGTCATTCAAATTCTGTGAGCCGAGTCGTGAGTCTGGACTCGACTACAGCACTGTCTTGAGAACGGTAAAACATGTTTATATAATTCTATTGCATGTTTCATTGGGGGTTTCATTATTTAACTGCCGAGTTAAAACAGTCTCAATATTTTTGTCATCATTCAATGCATTACCGAGACTTTTGAGTTTTTTAAGTCCTAATGATAACTTTACAGTGTGTCAATACATTTGAGGTATGATTCAGGTACTGTCTCAGAAAGTAGTATATCAATGTTTGGTTTATAATTGAGAAGACACCGTGAAATTAAGGCAACTTATAGAAGCAAAATTTTAATGGATGTTATAGAAACCATCGAAAATTATTACTTTGAGACTTGTATCTGGCTGAAAGTACAAAATTAACGGATTTATTTACACCAAGTACCGTACGTAGTAAAGGGATGGAGTATCTGAAGAGACCTCTTAGGAGATCATTCTAGAAATTGAAAAATCTGCAGTATTACAGATAATTATTTTGCGAAAATAAACATGAAAGGAAATTTTGCCAACGTTATCCTGTTAAGATTATCTAGTTAAATTGTTAGGAGACAAGAAAATAAGCATCGTCTTTACGGTTCTTCTATACCCACCCAATTACAATTCTAAGGTCACATTATTAAAATTTTCTCATCCTTCAATTTCTTTCCTTCATTTTATAGTCACTGGCTTGATAGACATCCCAAAATAGTCTAGTGTAGGCCTATTCATATATATTGTAAATTATGTCTGCTTGACCCGTGTGCCCTGTTATTGAGCATAATAAACAAAATTGTTTCCACTTCGAATTGTATTTAAAGAAGTAGACGGGTACCAGTGAAAAGGGCTCTCCGCCTTAGATAATCTGAAATACTCCCTTATTCATTCCTTCTTTACTAAGGTAAAGGTAAAGTTTGAGTAAACTTTTCCATCTTGCCATGTGATCCAACGTAATTAAATGTATATGTCTATATTAAACACCGAATAAATCTTGTTACATGACGCCGTTGCCTCAAGTTTGGTGGTAGCGACAAATTTACAGTTCTGGTACAAATTCTGAGCTGAAGAGAGACTCAGATTTATTTTGTTTAGTTATAACAACAAAGGCAGGGAGTTTACAAGAAAAACAGTAGCGTAGACTTCCTTTAAAGTGCCGTATTTCAACCACGATTTACGTAAAAGACATGACCTTGGGTGAAATGATATGTTACCCCCGGAGAGTCAACTTCTGGAACAGAACACTCCAATTTAGGACGTGAAATATTTCGGTCCTCTATTCGACCAAGGTACCAGTGAAAAATGCTCAACGGTGAGAGGTGTCCTGTGCTTAAGAGATTAAGGATTGAAAGATAATGTGTAAGGTGGAAGTTCAATTAAGTTGTGCATCTACAATAACATATTGCAAATAGATGTAACTATATTGATTATGGTTGCTGAGATAGAAAAACAAGGAATACTGGTTGTTTTCTACGTACATCTTTGGTGAAGTTCATCCCTTTCCTCAAATATTTCCCCTGCATATGGGTAGCTTTTAAAAAAGGTTTGGAAACGAAAATTGACATGTTCCTAAAATGGAGCAGTTGGTAGACCGTTCATTAGTATCCGCTCTACATTGAGGATTGCATCCACATCCTCTCGCAATTACTACTGCAGTACAACTCAAAAAGGAGAGCCCGCCTAAGGAAATCTTGGAATGCAGAATAGGAATCAAACTTCCCTCTAAAGATGATCGAATACAGTCAATGTTTGCTTCAGGTAGTATGAGTTGGTTACGGGTAGAATGCAATATCACGAACTCAAAAGGGCTCGATAGAGTTCTCGAGTGCTTCTATATATTCAATCTACTTCAATAACTTTAGCAGATTCACTATACTTCCATTACCTTATGCTGCTTTCACTTCTCTTGATTTTGCTAAAAACGAAAGTGAAGTCCCAGTAGATTATCCGTGTATTTTGTTAAGCCAATTCAAAACTTTATTCCAAAGAAAAAGGCAGCATATTACACGTTTTTAATGGTTAAGTTTTTAATATCGACTGTGGAAATTCACAATCAAAGAACAAAGCATTTCATGTTTGACTCTCAAACTTCCATATACTCAATTAAACAATAAAGAAAGGACGGTTACAATTATTGCAGCTTTTCATTATATGATTTTAATCTGAGTATTGAAAACAATCTTGTAGTGTAAATGCTATAGATATTTCGCTGACTACAGATTTAAGGCGTTTTGGTCTATGTAGGGCTAGACAACAGCAACAGGCCTAGTGCAAAAGCAAAGAACGTTTAAATTCTTTGAACCATGTTGGCCTCGAGCAAAATAAAAAAAATCTGTGAAGTACCGCCGTTTCTCTTCAATTTATTTTGAGGCCCAATCAACATCTGCAAAGTGATTTTAAGGAGGGATTTGTCCTTGTACCTTTGTGTTGCTGGCTGATGTCAACTAGCTCATTCAGTGTAGCTACTTCATGCCCATTTTACCCACGTGAGTGGAAATGGGAAGCAAACTGAATGACAAGAGTGAGAATGAAAATTCAATACAGATTTGCTATAATTAACTATGCACTTTGGGTAATTAAAGTATCCTTGAGGAGAAGTGGCAACCTGTTCAATTAAAAGCCAAACAATGCAAGAAAATGCAGCTATTGGGCGTGATATTTTGCTCATTTTCCTTTTGTTTTACTGAAATGTGAACATGTCAATCCCTTTTCAGGTAGAGGTGAGACAATAACTGATGTATCTGCTGCAAACAAATCTGTTAAAATATTAAGTTGACCCTCCGTTCAGCTCTTTTTTGTTGATGAACATTACGATTACTGTCACGGGGAATAGACTTAGTAGACTCATTTTCCATCGAAGTACTTCCACGCAATACTGACAGGGGTTCACTCTTGTACACGGGAAGTACAGTTGTGTAAAGAGAATGTTTATCTAAGGGTATACACGGGCACTATAGGCCTTCACAAGTGGATATATTGATTACATAAAAGAAAGTAACGAAATCGCACATAATACGAATGGGCTTAGTTAAATTGAATAGTACTTTAGTCAAGGCAGTGATGTCACAAGATATTTTTGTGCAAGGGGGGGGGGTCAAGTGACCCGACGTGCGCGCCCCAGAGCCCGGAGCCCGGACTACCTGTTTGTTCGATCATCGCATGTGGCAACTCAGCATGCCTCAAACAATAGACCCTATACGGCTACACCAATGACTTACCCCGTAAGATGTTAATTTGGTGGCAGTGTTTCCACATCAAAGGGTGACCGATGGTTCATGCAGCATTATCGAATCATACCCCTCAATCAACCCCCATCATACCCCTCAATTTAATGGTTCCTGCCGTCACGAATTTACAATTCACCGGAGGCGGAGGGCCGCTAAAAGTACACACGTTTTCATAGTGATTTTCCTCCTCTCCATTTTTTCTCAGTCTTTGAGAGTCCTCTCTTTTTCTCTGTTTTTCTTTTTCGTCTTATTTTATTTTGCGTCCCCATGGCCTGTGAAGTGAGTACCCCCTTTTTCCGCCCCTGAGTCAAGGTAAACACAATGGTTGTTATCGTCACCGATAAGTTTCTTGACAGACTGCACAAGTAACCACTTGGCCCGTGTCCAAGTAGCAGGCGTGGCACGAATGCACGCCTGCAGGTGTTTCTTTTATAAGTAGCTCTGGAACGACAGTTTGTCTTTTGAGTAAGTTATTTAGCCTATCTTTTTGTGTGTAAATAATTACACTAGTATAAGGCTATATGCCCCTGCAAAATATTTGATACTGTATGATGTTGTTACATGTTTGTCGGTGAATATCTGTTTTATTTCTCCTAAAAGTATAGTTAATTGGGTGTTTATAAAGATGGTTAATGAGTGTTTGTAATAATCATGACTGGAGTCGAGTCCACCCAGTTTGAGTCCGAGTCCCTGATATCCGAGTCCGAGTCCCTGATATCCGAGTCCGAGTCCTTAGGCCCGAGTCCGATTCCGAGTCCTTAGGCCCGAGTTCGAGTCCGAGTCACCGAGTCCCTGTGAAAATTGAACTTGTTTTGTTTGAGTGCAAATGGATGAGAACTATAATGATATAGTCTTATTTTAACATTTGTTCTTTTCCTCTTATTTTGAAGATGGCAATAGATCTTATCAATAAGTACACTTAACAAAACCACAGACCGCTGAATATCCTCTTATGAACATAGACAGATTATAAGACGTGTTACACCTGACCCACAGGTTCACCACTGTACATGAAAATGATGAGAGAGTGAGTGACTGTCTATTGGTTAAGGAAATTGGTATCAGGAACATGTCATTTCTCTCTTTTAAGAACTCACCAAGTGCACGAAGCCATTAACAGAGCTGTACATTAACTGTGCACAGCAGACCTTAACTGTATATCATACTATGAGTAGCGACACTGTACAGGGCAATATAGTTCACTAAGTTTATAGCATAATAAGGGGATTCCCCTTATTTGTAACAACTGAGCTTGATCATAACGCGGGATTCCCCTAATTCACCACTACTGCGCATAGTCAAACTTTAACAAACCGCACACATGTAGGCAAACAGTGTTTTCACGCTACGACACTCACTGAGCGAACAACCCGAATGTCTGACACTACGGCCTTATCCATGTCAAAATACGTAGGAAATAGCAGGATAATGCTATTACGGCCCATAGTTGCAATTAGTGTGAAATCGGCTGCACGTGCCTGCCCAGCAGCGCAGCCTACCCTCAAGCACGTACGTTGCTTACCTCGAATACTTCGTGGGCAGCTTCGCTGCTTTGCAATTCCCTTGCATTCCCTACCAGGTCCTTTCCTAGTACCCCGTAAGGCATTGAATGTGCGTATGTGTATATGGTTGTGTGTGTATGTGACGCCTAGCTTGTAAACACGATATCTCAAGATAGCAATTACCGACAATTTTTATACTTGGTATATAGATTTGTCATGTTGAGAGGAAGAACCCTAGTGTGTTTGGTGGAGGTCAAAGGTCATCTGAGGTCACCAGAGGTCAAAAATGGAAAACCTTGTAAACGCGATATCTCAAGTTAGCAATGATTTGTCATGTTGAGAGGAAGAATCCTATTTTCTTTTTAGTTGATGTCAAAGGTCAATTGAGGTCACTGGAGATAAAACTACGAAAACCTTGTAAATGGCTTGTAAACACTTTATCTCGAGATAGCAATGACCGACACTTTTCATAGTTGGTAAATGGATTTGTCATGTTGAGAGAAAGAACGCTATTGTTTTTGGTGGAGGTCAAAGGTCATTTGAGGTCACCGGAGGTAAAACTGCGAAAACGTTGTAAATGCCTTGTAAACACGACATCTCGAGGTAGCAATGACTGGCACTTTTCGTATTTGGTATATAGATTTGTCATGTTGAGAGGAAGAACCCTATTGTTTTTTTTTGAAGTCAAAGGTCATTTGAGGTCAATAGAGTTAAACTGCGGACCCCTTGTAAATGCCTTGTAAACACTTTATCTCGAGATAGCAATGACCGACACTTTTCATATTTTGTATAAAGCTTTGTCATGATGAGAGAAAGAACCCTAATGGTTTTGGTGGAGGTCAAAGGTCATATGAGGTCACCAGAGGTTAAACTGCGAAAACCTTGTAAATGGCTTGTAATCATGACAAACCAACCCTCCATAGCATTAATGGATGTGTCCAAGTCAAAAGGGGTATACCCAAAAACTTGTGGACAGGTGACTTAAACAAGTATCTATGAAGACTTTTAGCTGCTTTGCCTGACACACACAAAAAAAAAAACAAAAGCATTGATCAACATTGATTTATTGTGAACGAATGTATTTGAAAATTTATTAAATTCTGCGCTTATTACAGAAAAATGACATGTTTACTTAAACTTGAGTGCCTTGAAAATAATGGAATTATCCACCCCCATGGTAATAATGGATGTGTCCAAGTCAAAAGGGGCATTCCTAAAAACTTGTTGACAGGTGACTAAAACAAGTACATGTTAAGACCTTTGGCTGCTTTGTCTAACAAATGCTGTAACAAAAACTAAAAGCATTGACCAACATTGATTTATTGTAACTGAATTTGTTTGAAAATTTATTAAAATTTTCAGTAACTACAGAAAAAGTACATGTTCACTTAAACTCGTTTTGAAAAAAAGATATACATATACAAATGGCACTCAAGCTTTTGTGAGACGTCAAAGTTAAGCCTTTATGAGTAACCGTGTTGGGGTTCTCGGATGTTACGTCCCCCGGTGTGTCTAAGAAATTTTGACAAGTCATGATGTTGAGCACATCTGTTAATGTCTTTCTGCTGAATGCTCACAGTAGGTAAACTTTAGTAGAGCTACAGG
>WURT03046237.1:0-14507 GCA_009936505.3 Holothuria glaberrima
TTAGAAATATTTTAATTAGATTATGTAACTATGAACACGTGTGAAAGATGATGTGACTATAGCATGATTAGAAATATTTTATGCTCAACGAGTTTTAGATGGCTTAGTGGGATTAGTGCTCGGTTTCTCACACAGACGGGTCGGGTTCGAATCCCCTTTTTATTCTTTGTTATTCAGTTTTTTGGTTGGTTCAAAGGTCATGTGAGGTCAGTCAAGGGCGTAGGAAGCGGAGGGTTGGTCTGGGGGGAACGACAGCCCCCAGCAAAATTTGTGGGGGACTGAAGTATGCATTAGCCCCCCACTTTCCAAGCACGAAAACCCGTTATTCGTCTCTTTTGTAAGAAATGTCAAAGATTTGCAGTAATTTACCTTAGAATTTGTCCAAAATAATGCACCAAATTGCATCTTGGAACCCACAAATATCACAAAATTAAGGACTACAAAATGTCGAAATTTTGCAGTAATTTACCTGAAAATTTTTCCAAAATGATGCACCAAATTGCAACTGAGGACCCTAAAATATCAAAAAAATTTTCCAACGGACTTAAAATTTTTCCAAAATGATGCACCAAATAGCATCTAAGGACCCTAAAATATCTAAAAAATTTTCCAAAGACCCCTCCCCCAGAAGGCGATCCGAAACAAGGTCCAAATTTCCATGTTATGAAATCATGAATCTATGTGATTTCGAGACTCAGACGACAGTTTCCCTTGAACAACTCATCCATGAAGGTACTGGCGTCGAAGGTAAGAATGCAGTTGGGTAAGCTAGTAGGCACCAGTACGCAGCTGTGCCTACGTACCGTTATACAGTGGTTGTCGTACTACATGCAGTCAAAACAACGGTGTACCGTACGTAGACGTGGGGTACAAGAAACGTGATCACATGCCTATCTTGCATGGCACATTTGAGAAACTAAATCCACCGGACCAAGATGTGCACAAATGTATTGGGCAATTTTGTTTTTCTCAATACACGCAAATATATCATGAAGATGATACACCTCGAAATTTTTTTCCGGGGGTGGGGCTTGAGCCCCTTAAGACCCCCCCCGTAAAACCGCGCCTGGGTTTTACCCATACGGGGGAAATTTAGGTTTTCCCCAACCGGGAGAAATTCCTGGATTGTTGATCAAGTCTGACTGAATCTTTTTGGTGAAGGTTTAGCGTGTGGAGGGAAGAAGTATGAGCAGGGTGTTTTATCTAGTTTTCCACTCATGTTCTCTAAATCTGTGGGGTGAGATGGGCTCATTGGTAGGTATCTAGTGTTTGGTGGGGGATCCTGAACAAATTGTGTGGAATCTACCCGGTTATAGTTTGGACAATCAGAACCGGTCTCTGAGGAGACACTTAGAGATTGTATCCTACCCGAAGTCACCGCCAGATCTGCCTTGACGTAAGGGAATTCCTCCGAATCAGAGGTATAAGACATAGCATTGAACTCGGTACCGGAGTCAGCAAACGGAGACGGCGGGACGTAGTCAGGAAATTGCATCGGGGAGGTACATATCCCAGAGTCGGCTGAGGAAGATTGAGCTGAAAACAGACAAGGTGAACAGTACTCTACATCCTTAGGAATGGTCACGGTCAGTGAAGAATTCTTTTTGGGGGAACGAGCTACGTATCCATCGCCATGAAAGGTGACGCTAGCTTCCAGATTTGTGGCTGAAGTAGTCACTTGAACCGTCGTGGAAGAGTCGATTTCTTTAATTTGAAATTTAACCGACGTCATCTCCTGTTGATCTTTTGCGTCTTTCACTTGCGATTTCTCGGCTGTTTGGACTTCTGCAACGTTTTTAATCTTGTCGTTAGTGATGTTTACAGAGAGGAGAGGTGTGTCCGAGGTGGATGCAGGATGGAACACTTCATCATTGTTATCGTGATCAATTGTGCACTTGGGACTGCTCTTTATTTCGGTGGAATAGAGCCCTCTTGTCGAATCAAAACATTCTTTCTCTGGAGGGTCTTTTAAAAACGTGTTGACATAATGATTGTTTGACACAATCCGCTGTTGAAGAACAACAATACTTGACAACGTTTATGGGATTCTCACAGAAACAGAAACAAATCAACTCCAAAATTAAGTCTTCTTTATCATAAGCTATCTCATGTAATTTTTAATGATTAAGGGCATTAATTTGGGCCAATATATCAAAAAGTTTCACGTCATTCGTAGCTTGTAAGCCTGGTGTGTTGATTGGGTTATACCATTGTGGTATAGGGACTATTTAATTGTAAAGTAAAAGTGAAAGCACGTTTTCCTTTAACGTTTGTAATATTCTATGATTATAAATAATCCTTTCGTACAAAAGATATATTCATCATAAACGTTCTCATTTTTAAATGAAGAATGTTTGCATAATTCAAAGTCCAATACAGTACGAATCCAAATTGTTAAATTTTAGTGGTTAAAACATCCCGTCCAAACGTCAGCCAATTTGGCCAGAAATCTATCCAGCCACTTAAACTAATTATTTTAGAGTATGGTTTGTGACACATTAAAATACTGTTCCTGTTTTAACGGTCGAGTTCTCAAAGGGACTTCATAACTCGAAAGCATGAAAACTGTAGATTATGTCAAAACTAGAATCGCTTACATTGATGGTTAGGCAGAAAGTAACTGAATGATCTGAAAATTATGCGTTACTGTGACATCTTTACTACAGAATGACTTTTTGAAGATGAAAGAGTAATATGATTTCTGTAATAAAGTTATTTTATCTCACAAGGAGACATGCCATGAAATTAGTTTATAGCAAAATAAATTAAGCCTCTTTTGTAGCCACCACAAAGTGTTATATGGAGTGATTTGTTAATTCACAGGGGGTAAAGCCAAGAGCTCAGCAACAGAGGAACATTCAACAAACTTTTTGATACGTTTGGTTGTCTCAAACAAACCAAAATTTGTGGGTTAAATAATTGAGCAAAAGTTTTAATTATGTCCTGGAAAGTTCGGGTTTATCTGCAAAAGTACACCTTCAATTCCGATTCCACGTTTAATTTTCATCTGACTGAATAACTCTTCATGTCATACATGTATTTTTTTCCAAATCTGAACATTCTCCAATAACCTGAATGGTAGTGCAAACTCTTCCGCTGCCACTTCCACCTGGTGTTTCGGAAATGCTTTATTTTATACTCGATTTTTCTATAATTACAAGTTATTTGTTTGGCTACTTACCATCGGTTTACTTTTAGAAAAATCTGGTACATTTTTGCTGTTGCAGATGAATGTCCTGGTTACAATGATACCAGCGGAAAGCATGACAATAGCGAGAAACAACACTATAATTAGAATTGCCCACTCATAACCCTTCCAAGCTGAGAAGAAACAATGTAATGTCAGGGTTAGGAAAGCAATGCAATGTCAGGGTTAGGAAAGCAATGTAATGTTAAGGTTAGGAAAGCAACAAAGCGACTTTGTACCAACTATATAACAAATATCAAAAGACGATTACAGAAAACACAAACGTTTAACGCACTGACTACATTTGACTACAAAAACATTTTGTTCAAACTGTTAAAAAAGCACCGTCATTTTGTGTTTTTTCAAAGCATATTTTACTATTTAATCAATGGGCATTTTCCTAAATGGAGTAAATTATTGACAGGAAAATATTTTACTCTGCAGTGACGCGATTATGTCAACTCGGCATTTCAAGTACGGTAAAAACTCCGTAATTTTGTACGCCGATATGTCCTAAATGAGTTTGACATGGCTTCCAAAACACCGTCTTTTCAACAAAGAACAGCTACTTTTTTGTAATTTTCCTTACATGAGGATGGTTCCATTAACGAAAAAGGTTGGTATGAGCTGCGAAGTCACGTAAACGTACCTACGTTACGCCATGGGTCAAACTGCACAGTTAAATACTACAGTGCTGGGGGTGTATGTATGTAGTACACTACGCTAGTCCTCAACCAGACCCAACACACGTACCGTGCACACGCCATATGCTCCATTAGCATGGCAGTGAGGGTACTATATATTATATATAGTATACTCAGCGTAGTATAGTCTATAAAAGCCGGAGCGTTGTATACTTGGCACTAACCGAGGGCTAGTGTACATGTATGGTCAAAGCTTTCTTAGAAGTTAGATATTCGTCCGACCGCATAGATGAATTCTCCACCACTTCAAGGTTAGTAGGTTGTCTATTCGTAACTGAAGAAGTAACGTTAGTTTAGCTAAGGGTCTAATCTGAGCATTGACCGTCGTAGCCTTTGTTCTAACGTTACAGCCTACGCGCGTCATGCAGACCTCTAGCCTAGAATAACGTTAGTGATTCACTGTTTGTTGATGGAAATTTACTTTCATCTAACAGCAAATGTTAGACCTTATATCTGAATTTAGTATCATGACTCTTAGAACTAGAAATCTTGCAGGAGTATTGCAGATGTTTGTGAACGTATAATGTTCTGTACTTGTGACCTAGCTAGCGCTAGCTGACGCACTTATGAAATACCCCATGAATTAATGGTAATGTCTTTATTTCATTCTGTCACCGTTGACACAGTTACGCGAAATCTTCTGCTCTGCGCGTTTCCATAGTAACCATTCCCATATACAGACAGTTACTGCATGGTCAAGTGGTCAGAGGATCCGACTTGCAGCCGGAAGGTCGGGGGTTCGAATCCTGGCTGGGTCAATCCAAATACTTTAAAAATGAAACCTACTGCCATTGTGATTGGTGCTCAGAATAAGCAATGGAGTAGGGAAAACAAGCCAGTAAGCCACAACCGGAAAAAAATGCCTTGGCCGACCCGACTTAAACCAATTGGTTACAAACTGAGCCTTAAAACCTCATCCACAACCAACTTAGTAACAGTTAATCCTAGCAGAAAGAACGACGCCATGCATCCTTGACAATCATAATAGAACTTTAAGTAGAAATATGGCGTGTTAGTAATATTACTGTCCATAATTTGAATATAAAATCGCCATAATATGAATATAAAATAGAGGAAATCTGTGGTAATACTTTCCATGCAGACGTCATCCCAAGATCAGAAGACAGAAGTGATTTATAATAAACCATTAAAGACCTTATCCGCAAGAATTGATCGCATCTCTACTACTTTGTACTTTCAGTTGTTGGGGAAAGGAATGTGTTAATGTTATTTTAGTACATAATGCAATTATTTATGTTGTTCCAAGATTCTGTCGTGCAGCGAGTCTTTTAGTTGGATCAAGAATAGTAGTTATGACAAAACGTCCTAGGCTGGAACAGTTAACCTTTTATTCAGGAGACAGATTGTGATGGATGTACTTATTTTAATTTATAGCTCAAATTTGAGCACTATATATTAACTTCAAAACAACCATCTTACCCTTTACGCTGTAATCGTAAGTAGTTTTAGCACCTGTGCCTTTATTTAAAGTATCGTTGTAAATTGGCTCTACATCAATGTTATATTTGCCAGATGTCTTAAACTCGATAATAGCTGAGGATGTATTATAACCATTGACAGTAAAGATCTGTTCCAGTGAACCATCATTGTACGTTGTTATAACATATCCAAGAATACACTGCTCATGGAGTCGTGGCGGCTCCCACGTGATTTTCCCCTCTCGGGATGAAGCGTTGGTTATCCCTTTAATTTCTGCTTTATATGTGTCTGCGAGAAAAGAGTTGAGACAAAAAATCAGTCTAACCGACTAGTGTTTCACCAATAATAGTATACATTACTACAGCACCCGAGAAAATTATGAACGTATGGAACACCAAAACCGAGTAATGCAAATTTTTTATAAAGTTTGTTATTCCACAGAAGCCTACTTTCTGGTAATGTTTTTTCTTTCTATGAAGATATGTTTTAAAGTACAATGTACCAATGCGTTCTTCATCTTTTTCCAGCACCGACATCTGCCCTTCCTTTTTACCACCGCTATTTCTGGACGTAATGGTTACGTGGTATTTCAACCATCGGGTCAAACCAGAAACATTTGCAGACCGGACTGAAGCAGGCACCACAACGTTGACGTCACTTCCTGGTTTTTCAACGCTTTTAAATGAAACTTCATAGTGAGTGATGTTGACAGTTTGCCTCTGAATTTTCCGCTCCTGAAAAAGATGATGTTGGGAGATCTCAAGTTATTAATTTTAACTACAAAGAATTTCATGAAAAGTGCGCAAGTGTGCAAGTAACGTAAATTAAAATCATGTCTTTGTAGATGACTTTGAGAACTTGAAAGGAAAATGCAGAAACAAGGGATTCAAGCCCATCTCCCTTATAATTTCTGTACGTATATTCATGCGCGGCTTATCATATAGCATCTGGCGACAAGTGTCCCCCCCCCCCAAAGTTCGAAAAGCATGGTCGTCAGTCTCAAATAATTAAAAGGTAACATGTTATCTGGTTAAAATACAAAATAGTCACCGTACTCCCAACTGTACCGTACGGAGCGGACCCATGGCAGTAAGGGACTGTTTTTCTCAGGTATAAGGGCGCTGATAGGAAATATTGATAATACTTTCTCTACTAACATTGACCCTGAAACTAAAAAGAATATTCTTGATGTAGACTCAGTCACTTTCGACCATTTTTTTGGAATCACCTGTCTCTAATTCTTTCCTTTTTCATCCAGTAACAAGTATGATGTTTTCAACAAAATCATGTTATTGTAAAACTCTTCCGCTGGTTATGATGAAATTTACCCGTTGTTATTGAGCATGTTGCTAATGTTATTTCTAGGCCTTTATGTCACATATTTAATTTATCATTTGACCTGGGCATTGTTCCGGCACGCATGAAAATTGCACGTGTCGTTCCTATTTTTAAAAATGACGACAAAGAGCTTGTAACCAATTATAGACCAATCTCAGTCCTTCCTTGTTTCTCTAAGATTTTGGAAAAAAATCGCCTTTGAAAAATTATACAGTTTTCTAATGAAGCATGAAGTTTTTTATAACTATCAATTTGGGTTTCTACTTGGCTGTTCTACTTCTCATGCCTTACATCATTTGAGTGATATGATAATGAATGCTTTTGAAAAGAAACACTTTGTCTATGGTACCTTCTTAGACCTATCTTAGGCTTTTAATACTCTTGTTCACAACATTTTATTCAGTAAACTTTATCACTATGGAATTAGAGGTAACGCACTAGAATGGTTCAAAAGCTACTTATCTGACACACGACAATATGTTACAATTAGTAATGTAAGTTCTTACTATCGTGAAGTCACCTGTGGTGTTCCCAAAGGGCCTATTTTGGGACCACTTCTTTTCATAATCTATGTTAATGATTTACACAGAGCTAGCGGTAATCTGCATGTTATTAGTTACGCTGATGATAAAAACATTTTTTACTCTAATCCTGACATCAATCATCTTCTTGAAACTGTTCAGACAGAATTCGTAAAGGTTTACAGGTGGTTTTGTGTTAATAAGCTCTCACTAAAAGTTAGAAAGACTACCTCAGTCTTGTTCAGCTCGGTCAATAAACCAGTTGATACTTTAATTAAATCTATTAACCTTTGTAACACTCAAGTTCCGCTTTCTTTAATGTTGCCAAATTGTTGGGGGTTTCAATTGACAAGAATGTATCCTGGGAAGATCACATTGCATTAGTTTGCTAAAAAAATATCTAAAAATATAGGAATTATCGGCCGTCTACGCTCTACTTTGCCTAGGAAAATTCTCATTTCTTTCTACAATACTCCCATCCTTCCTTTTCTATCTTATTGTAATATTGTATGGGGTTCTACTTATCCGTCTAAGTTACAGGCAATGTTTATCCTTCAAAAAAGAGTTATCCGGTATATTTTTAATGCACATTATCTTCATCATACGCCCCACTCTTTAAAAAGTTAAACCTTTTGTCAATTTTTGACATAAATCGTTATCAATGTGCAATTCTTGTTTACAACTTTTTTGATAAAAAGTTACCAGATATTTTTCGCGATTACTTTAAAATGTGTTTTGAGGTTAATTCTTATCATACTCGATCAGCTAATCGCTTGACTACACCTCTTTTTAGACTTCAGTCTTCCCTTCATTGTGTTTGTTATGCCGCTCCCAGTTTCTGGAATTCCCTTCCCTCTTCAGTTATTCAATGCTCTTCTCTACACATGTTTAAAAGGAATTTAAAACGCTATTTTACAAGCAACAGCCTATGACACACTCTATATTTATAAGGTATTACGTCCTTCCCATATTATTGCAGTGTTTTGTTTGTTATTTGTTTGATTTTTTTTTAATTTTTCTGAAATCTATTTAGTTGTTCTCTTTTTCTTGTTTTAGGGTTACACACGTTTATCAGCTTTGCCAAGCTTCCTGTGGATATTTATGTATGTAAGTATTGAATACATTCTGTATGTAAATGACCGAAATAAAGTTGATGAAACTGAAACTGATAGGCCCGGCTCCAGAGTCTGGAGTGTAGAATTTAACTGTCCACTTTTCCGCCCGATTGAGACAAAATATCTGCCCGATTTAGTCAGGTTTCTGACATTTATGGGTGGCCGCCCTTGCCCACCCTCGTGACCCGTACGGCTATGAGCAGACCATTGATATTGCCGGAGGTGGAGAGGCGTGCGAGACTCTTTGAATACCGATCTGGTTCCCCGACAAAATTCCTTGAGCCCCTATTGCGTATATTGTGAATGAAGTGTTCCACAAACTGATGGGCAGATGTAAGCGAAAACCAATTTTGGATTTCTCGACCTTTGACCTCACACCTCTGACCGATGTTATATAATTATTTATGCTCTTTTAATGGTCATGTGCCTAACCACCGAGTTTGAATTCATAAAACCTAAAATGTTAGAGCTTAATGACAATGACACTTTTAAAGGCTAATTTGACCTTCGATATACATTTGACATATAACCTTGACCCTTAGCAACGTTTTCTCTTCCCGTCCTTTACATATTATGTGGTAAGCTGACCTTTCTAGCGTTATGATAAACAAATAACGGTATTTTCATGTAGCCTTATACCTATGACGTCACCAATTACGCATGTTCACGTATACACGCTTAACAAGTGCATTCGATGGGTTACGATGTCACCTTACCACTTCTCAGAAATATTAAGTTACAACTACCTCTTATATTATAAGTTTAAAGACTGAAATATTCATCTCATCCACTCCTGATTTAGTTGTTATCCACTGAACTGGCAGCAAATTATAGCAACCATTTTAAACGGTACCCATCAGGCGCGGATCCAGAGGGGGAATTTTCAGGCTTCAGTCACCCCATCCCCTTTAGGCATCACTTTCTTTTCTAGGAGTTCCAAAGATGCAATACAAAGTGTGTTTATTTTACTAATTTTGATAGCTAGATGCCACTAAACCCTGTCCATGTTACGATCCTTATTTGAGACAACTTGCACGAATTTTTAAAACCATCATGTCCTGACCGCTCATGGAAGAAGATAAATAGTTCCGACAATAAATTTGCAACTTATTATTATCACACTCTTGCCAAATATGAACATATCAGACCAACTGTTCGGAACGTTTAGTTTTTGTTAGACATAGACTGGATAACAGGGGCATGGAGGCACTTGACCTCACCTTGTTAAGAGCTAATAATAATAAAAGTAATAAAAATGAAGGAAAGGAAACGAGACCTAAAATTAATAAGAGAACTTGTAATAGCCTACGATGATCAAATTTTGCAATGTTAAATGAAGGAAAACATTAATATGTAATAAGAATTCTTAAGGAAGAGTTTCCTAGGTGCGCCTACGAAAATTAACTACTACAGGCGTTTCCACGCCCTACTATATTGTTACTTGAAGTTCTAACGTAAGAGTAATTGTAAGTACTAATGAACGTCATTAAATGTATCATGGTCCTCGCAAACAAAATCCAAACCCTTCCCATGTATAGGTAATCGCAATTCTCGATAAATTTTTCGGCGTGCTTTGCGTGAGCCTGAGATACAATGATGTCTCATTAATAATGATGTGCGTAGAAAAACTATGGTGGAATTGCATCGTTGTAACTTCCTGCAGGACAACTTTTTAATTACTATTTCCAAAACCCTCGCTACCCCCTCCAGATGTTCACTTTCTCCACCAACTACCACCGTTTTTATCGAATTGATTGATTAAATTTGTAATCATAAGAAAAAAAGTCATGAACATTTCACATTACACTTGGGAAAGTAGGATTTTCTCTAAAAATGTTCCAGAATAACCCCAAAAGCCGAATAAATATTACTCGGGGAGGACCCTTACTCAGTTCACAGCCTCCGACTTTTCACCTTCGGTGCTGGCGGTTAAAGGCTCGCCGGGCAGAACTTCCTAAGATGCAGCTTCCAATGAAAATTACTTCCCTGGCACTTTAACTGTATTGCTCCTGCACGAAGTACGTATGTCAAAAAAGGAGTACATATTCGACACCTTCTAAGTAGGTGATTATCAAGGTTTCCAAAGAGTAAAGGAGAACGTTGAAAGAATCAAAGTAGGAATAAAGGAGAAAAAGAAGTTCAGTCAAAATATCATTACATTCAAAACATTCCTACATACGAAATAGCTTAGGCAAATTTTAAATATTTATGTTAACGATATGATGTCATATCGTTGACATAAAATATTTAAAATTTGTTTGTACATTATGAAAGGAAGGTGTTTCTTTCTATGCTCTAACATTTTCCAGAGTTTTTAAACCTTAAATCTTTTACATTACCTCCCATGTTACATTCACATCACGAAAGTCGCAGTATCTTTTCACAACTTCAAAACCAGATATAATCGGACCATATTCTGGGGCTAAAAGGAGGAATAAAACAGACAAAAGCATAATTTACTACAGCTTTCGTACGGCCATTTTTACACTTCCATGTATTCTTGTTGACAATGTCAAACTTATCCAGTTTTAAAAGTTCTAAAAATCTATTGTTAACCTCCAAATCAACCTCAGAAACTGACCTAGCCTAACTATTTCCGTTTGAATCTGTCCCCCGTCTATAAAGTTCATCCCTCAGACTCTAGTGAAAATCACAAAATAATCTCTGATTCAAACATAGTAAAATAAGCCAATAGATAATAAAACCTTTAAGAACTGGAAGGAAACTTATCATAGGTGGAATAGGTTGGACATCTCAGACCAGAGAAAACCTATACATGTTCAAGAATTTGTGAATGCTGACTATCTAAACATGCTGCAAATAATTACAATCAATGGAAAAGTGTGTTTTTCGATTAAACACAATATATTACACTGACAAGGTCCTAACAAGCCATTCTAGAATTTTTAGGACAAATTATGCATCCCATATTTTACTTTACATTAATACCCTTTAAAGAACATGTATCAAATAATGGGCTGATTACCTGACTTATTAACCGTAAGATCAGTTTCAATACAGGCTTAACTGTGATATTTTTGAGTCATTTAAAGTTAAAACATGTCTAGCATTTCAAGAAGACGTTTATCCAAAGTTTGGAAAATGATGAGACATCGCTAATACTTCCATGAATTCTTATTGTAGCAGCATAAAGTTAGGATCCATATCCTCCATTCTCAAAGCTGAATTCGATTGCGAACATATCCACATTTCCAGAAAACCATTTATATGTGGTCTTTTTGAAAAAGTCATATGAGTAGTGAGCTCTACCAGTGTAATTCGGAATGAAGTCTCACCACTTGACTTTCTGTCTCATTTTTTGGTTGGTCCTATGATGTATTGAGTTTCGGACAGGTAAACTGAGATGTCTTTGTTCTGTGTAATCACAGACGTATAAGTTATATCGTTATCATGTTGTTCTTACCGCTTTGGGCTGTACGGAACTGAAAGGTAGTGATGTCGGAACTAAGCCTTATGGCCTGCATATTCTGCATCATACTCTGCATCAGAATGATGTATGCTGTATTGGGATACAGGTTGTTGTACTCAACTTTGTGCCGACCGTTGGTAACATGTCCAGAGGTCCATTGACTACCCTGCATATGAAGTGAACAGATTCACAATGAAAGAATTCCGTTCACCCTTTGACAATGAACATAAAGTAATCTTCTGTTCCCACAGAACTTTTTATGGAACTGGTTCAGATGATGTTTTAACAATTAGGTTGTACTTCGATACGAAAACATAAATGTGACAGAGATTCTGTCGTTCTTAATCCCCATCTTTTCTCTACCTACCGCCCATTCCCCATTTCTGGAAGCCATTTGTCCGGATTTTCGTTCCAAATTAGTAAAAATGCGATAGATGTAAATTGCTTGGCGTCATACTCCATATTATTATTATTTTGATGGCAGGTAATAAGCATTATATCTTTGCCCCCCCCCCCATTTTACATAACTGATCTAGAGCTTCCAGGTATCTGTCAGCCTTTGATGCCCTTTTATAATGCACTATGCAGGAACACCCTCCCCAGGGCTGCAACTTTATGTAGTTACAAAGGAAGGATCCCCACTGATGTATACAAAAAAAAAACATAGGGCTCGTAAAAAAGTACACTTTACACGCTGCAACTCAGTTGGAAAAAAACATCCAGTCAGTCGGAATATGGGACCTTGACACCCATCTAAACATATGACCCTATCTACGACCCTGGTGGTAGCACACTTGAATCTTAACCGAGGGATGGGACCACTGGCTTCATAATGCGATGTCTTGAGAAGATATGATCAAGAAGAGAATTCCCTTACCTTTGGAAGTGAGCTTTCAAATTTACCTTAGACAACTGAAATGATCATTATTGTATCTTACGTAAAAAGGGAAATATTGTGGTTGAAATGCACCAAAATAGCTTACAAAGAAATTACCTTAGGTCATTGTTCAGTCTCACCAATAAACTCTAGCAATACCTTTATCTCCTAAAAATATTATGCATTACAAGAGTCACGGATGTTGCATCATTTGAATTTATGAAAGTTTGGGTGAACAAATTACTTTTGTGCACCAAATAATCGAATTTCTTCCTCTGGGAGCCTTATTTCTTGAAAAGAAAGCTACCGTATTGCCTAATTTTGAATGGTCTATCATTCCGTATCTACTAATATTGGTTTAAAAATTTTCTGCAAAACAAACGCAATATTTCCCTGTCCAATGTTCCATCTGATATTGAAAAGTAGAACAAAAATAATACTCTAAGCTTAATCCTGTTAATCTGCACGTCAGAAATATATGGAGAAGTATTGGATTATGTGAGATGTACAAATGCAATACGCCAAATAAAATCTGCTTATTTGACAGAAGGACTGAATTCCACTCATCATGGTCATTTGCCTACTTTCCTTCTTTATAACGTGATAACATCAATATGGCAATGGCCCAGGATAGACATTTGTCAGTTATGCCATGATGCAATATACAGCCGATGGGAAAATAGTCAATTCATTGACACAACCCTCTTTCAGAGAGATGCAACGAGCTCCATAAAAAGTTGACATAACAGACTCCGTTTTAGTTAATGACTACGTACAATGAAAACGACATGCTAGAACTAGTAAGTGTAAATTACAGTGCACTAGGAAAGTCACTGTAGACACTTGAACTTGTTTGCTAGGGAGTGACAAAAAATGTAGGCCATTCGGTCGGTTTTTCATCTATCCCAGAAAAACATTGATCTTTTTGCTTCAAGGGGCCTTTTCAAAATTAAAACTCATTCAGGGAGCACGATAATTTGATTGACCCATGTCAACTATATACGTTTGTGTATATAGTGTGTGTGTGGTGCACAACATAACCTCCTTTGATGGCACCTATGAATCTAAATACTTCTGTATTTTATAGTCCGGCAGCCAAAAGCCAAATTTTGACCCAACCTTGCAATCTCTGATTAAGTTTTTTTCTCTGCTGATTCATCTATGGGGTGTGGGGAATCGTATCTAGGGTGATGTGGAACTGTCCACCTTTGAGCAATTTGAAATATTCAAGATGGTGTCCAAGATGGCTGCCGTAGAAGTCTACTCCTTGAGAAACGACTCCATGTTGGTGTTTGGCGACATTTTGGCCAAAAAGAGGAGATAAACATTGACATAAATAACGGAAATGTTTATGAATTCACGTTTTCACCGAATCTAACTATAATTTATCAAATGGGATTAGCTTTTTGAGAATTCCAAGTTCCCTGTTGCCATGGTACCAGCGAAATGGTACTATTAATATCCATAAATATTGGGAATACCGTGAAACCACATTAGCTATTACGTTCACTCGAAGTGATGACAATACGTTGATGATGTACTGTTTCGTAGCAGATTCCACGTATCTTTGGTTGAATTCCCATTTTCCAGTGTTCACACATGCTTTGCAATAGAATTATAATATCCCAAAACAATAATCTATGAGCGGCGTCGCTAGCCAGAGCGGTCAAATGTCAAATTGTCGCATTACTGGTAAAGTTACCACCCTATTGAAATTACCGTCCGGAATTTCCCAGCAAAGCATGATCACGAAGAGACCGAGATTTTGATAAATTACGTATTCATTGTGAGAACATTTAGCAGTACAGTTCTCATTATTAGAATAGAATAGAATAGAATAGAATAGAATAGAATAGAATAGAATAGAATAGAATAGAATAGAATAGAATAGAATA
>WURT03046248.1:0-14506 GCA_009936505.3 Holothuria glaberrima
GGTCAAAGGTCATTTGGGGTCACCAGAGGTCAAAAGGTCAAAACCTTGTAAACACAATATCTCAAGAAGGATAACTCGGAGGGATCTCATACATGGTATGTTGATTGGTCATATTGAGTAGATGATCCCTATTGTTTTTGGTGGAGGTCAAAGGTCATTTGGGGTCACCAGAGGTCAAACGGTTAAAACGTTGTAAACACAATATCTCAAGAAGGGTAACTCAGAGGGATCTCATACTTGGTGTGTGGGTTGGACATATTAAGAAGATGATCCCTATTGTTTTTTGGTGGAAGTCAAAGGTCATTTGGGGTCATCAGAGGTCAAAAGGTCAAAACCTTGTAAACATGATATCTCAAGAAGGATAACTCCAAGGGATGTCATACCAGGTATGTGGGTTAGCTATATTGAGTAGATAATCCCTATTGTTTTTGGTGGAGGTCAAGGGTCATTTGGGGACACCAGAGGTCAAAAGGTCAAAACCTTTTAAACACGATATCTCAAGAAGGATAATTCCGAGGGATCTCATACCTGGTATGTTGGTCGGCCATATTAAGTAGATGATCCCTGTTGTTTTTGGTGGAGGTCAAAGGTCATTTGGGGTCACCAGAGATCAAAAGGTCAAAACCTTGTAAACAACATCTCAAGAAGGATAACTCCGAGGGATCTCATACGTGTTATGTGGGTTGGCAATATTGAGTAGATGATCCCTTTTGTTTTTGGTGGAGGTCAAAGGTCTTTTGGGTCACCAGAGGTCAAAAGGTCAAAACCTTGCAAACACGATATCTTAAGAAGGATAACTCCGAGGGATCTCATACTTGGTATGTTGGTCGGCCATATTGAGTAGATGATCCCTATTGTTTTTGGTGGAGGTCAAAGGTCATTTGGGGTCACCAGAGGTCAAAAGGTCAAAACCTTGTAAACACGGAATCGCAATAAGGATGACTGTTAGGGATCTCATACTTTGTATGTGGATTGTTAATATTGTGTAGAAAAGCCCTATCATTTTTGTGGCAGTCAAAGAGGAGGGATCTCATGCTTGTCATATGAGTGATTCGTGTTTGTTTCAATATAACATATAGCAAGGAATCACTAAGCCTTTTGGCTTTCTGGTTTCTAATATGATGTTTTCCAAACCCAAACAGGCTGTATGAAGTTGAGATTAAATGTCACAGTTTCTTCTAGACTTCCAGGCTGTCTAGGGTAGGCATATACATCTTATATTGTATGAATTATTAAGTAGAAAGAAATGTAGATGTAGGATATTTAAAATTTATGAAGTGCACTAAGAATAGCTTATTGATTGAGCTTCTATTAAATATGAATGATGGTTTAATGATACCTCCCAAAATCTCTTTGGCTATTTGGATGAAGGAGAATTTGATTCAAACTGATTTCAAAACTTTTATTCCAGACTTGCCAGAAGGTAAACAAGCAGGCTAACATATTCTGCAGCCGATTGACACAATATAGGATGCCATTTGCATGGGCAGCAAAGTAAGTGTACAGTCATATGCTGTTGGACTGTGTTAGTGTATTTATTATGTAAGTTGGTCACTAGCTTTGATAACAGTTTTTCTCTTTTTTCTAGTGCCCATCATATGTTTTTTGCATCCACTTATCTTTATTTCAACTTTTATAACTTTTGAAAAACGTATGAAAAATAAATTTGAATTGAAAAAAATTGAATTGAATTTGACTTGTTATGTGGTTAATGTAATGTGAACAAGAATGATTGAGATGATTGTTAGTAGGCATTGCCAAGGTATTCCACTAGTTGCAATGCTCTCATGGGAGTTGAGTAGCAACTCTACTAGCCTTGGAACTGTCACTCTAAGGGAATTTACATACTCAAAAATGTTTGGGGTTGCATTTTATGTTCCTTCAAATGTTTTGATGTAGTATTGTAAGAAAGTGGGCTCATTTTGGTTTTTTCTTTTTTAAATGACTAGTTTTCCTGTCAGTTAGTGGACCTCTACAAATTTTCTCATGTGCCATTCTGCACCTTAGCTTTTGAAAAGCCTGTAGTGTGGGCCTACTGGAGTATCAAAGCTCACTGCTAATATAAGGGCTGTGGTATATGTCACTTTATCAGTCATGACAACATTGCAGGATGTACCTCCAGAGTCACAATGCCCACATGCGAGTATGCCTAGCATCTCAGATCTGGGGTGTTGCTACAGATGATACCCTGGGTACAGTCAAGTTTTTGGCATGTTATAGCGAGTGAGGATTATCAGGAGCTGACAGGCAACAAATTAGAGATTTTGTGAAATAAATTATATATTAAGTGTGTAGGGAGTTTAACTGCTGCAAATTTGCTCTTATCTGATGGTTTGTATAATGTAGGGTAATGACCTGGAGTAAGGTTTGATTGTGTGTTTTTTTTTCATTTCCAGACCCATCTTTAACGATATGTGTGAGGTGGATTTGAAATCAGAATTTACATCCTTGTATAGACAAGACAGCTCTAAGCCATCTGATGAGGATCTCCTTAAGATGTTGCAAGACTTGAAGAGAAATCCTGAGAAATTGACCAAACTTACAGAGATTCCTGGAACAGTGGAAATGAAAATTGAGCCTTGTATCCAGCAGCCCTCCAGTATGTGCTTGTCTGTTTGATTGTTGTTGTAAATGTGATTTAGTTGTAATTCTGACAGTTATACATATCATGGTTAAAGGTAACACTGAAGTTTATGAAGATGAGGTAGTATTTTGATAGACATGAATGGATTTGAAGCCGTTGGAAAGCTTTTCAAGGTTTTTTTTGTTCTTGGTCAAGGAGGGGGAGGGGGGGTGAGTGTGGATGAAAAAAGTTGTGAAGCTGGGAGGCTCATTCCCAGAAAATGTGGGTATTTGGAGAAAAATTGTGGCAATTGGAAGGAAATTTAGGAGTTTTTCTAAATGGAAATAAATACCACATTGTGGACGGGTTGAATTCATTCCTAGGAAATAGACAATATTTCCAGCCGGGGGGGGGGGGGGGTGAGGACAAGCACTGGAGGGGGCTACACGGGTTTGGCCCTTGCACTTTCTCTCCTGTGGGCATTTTGCGCAGCCTTATGGTAGATGATAGGCTTCTACTTTATTTTACATATTTGACCGCTTCAGTTAACCTCCCCCCCCCCACTTCAAAATTGGCTCCACAGACCCTGGAGTGTAGGTATGGAGGGAGGGGATGTCATTCTTGTAAGACAAGTAAATATGGACATTGCTTGGCATCTTTGTATTGGTGGGGTACAATTTGATTTTCAGAATAATTCTGTTGAAAAAGTTTGCTATTTCATCGCAAGATATTGGAATGTGAATACATCAATGTCATTTTTCTTGCTGTGTTGCCCTGCAGATAGCCTAACACCTTCGTTGGCACCTCTAATGCCATGGCCAAAGAAACCACAAGATCCACCCATTTTGGAAGTAGAAGAATTTCCTTTAGAGCTTGGCAAGTTTATGCATCCTCACACAGTGTACTTGAACAACCTCTTTGTGTATCCATTATCCTTGAAATATGACAGCCAAAAAACCTATGCCAAGGTAAGAAATAATAGTAACAGGATAGTATTTTCATCCAAAGTCTAAGAGAGGTAACAAAATAGAATACAAGAAATAGGCAAAATGTCAAATGAAAATCATACCACATAAGTATATACTAACAGGACTTAACAGTTGAATGTTCCGTCTGATTATAGGTTGTCAAATAGCAGGACAGGTCTTTACATGAAAAAGCAGGCCATTGTAGAGTCTGATAGACATTTTTGAAATAGCATCAGCATTTACAGGGCAAGGAGTGATGATAAGGTATACTTAAAGTTGAGACATGATGGCAGTTTCCAGAATACTTTTTTGATTTTCAGGTGCCATTTCTTTTCTTTTTTTTTTTGAAGAAAAAATTGTCCCTGGGAATCTGTTTACAGGCACTACTTTTGGAAATATGAGTGCTGCTGACTCTTTTATGCTGTGATATTGACAACAATTTGCTGGGGGCAAGGTTCCTTGTTTTGTCAATACTTTTCCCCCTGTAAATGCCTTTTTGAGATCTCTTTTGTGTTAGTACTGGGGTAAATTTGCTCTACCCCTCTCCCCCTTCCCATATGGTTTATGGATACTGATCTTTGGAACTGCAGGTTGTGAACATGAAAAGTATTTCCATGGTGTGGAAAATAAAGAAAATTGTAGTCATCAACAGTGGTGATCATCTGATGGGGTTCAAACTTGTAAAAATTCACTCAGTTGTGGTGTGTCTGAGGTCCTAGTTCATACATACATCTATATATTCATGCTGCTTGTTGAAATTGTTCCAAGACTGACTTCAAGGTGTTATTTCTTTGGTAGCTATAAGGTATAATGTCATTGCTTGTATATGCATACTTGCCAACTGTTCTGTTTTTAAGTGGAACTGTTCCGTTTTCTGAGCTTTAAAATCCATAAAAATCTGAATGTTCCAATGCATTGCTTGTATATGCATACTTGCCAACTGTTCCGTTTTAAGCGGAACTGTTCTGTTTTCTGAGCTTTAAAACCCATAAAAATCGGAATGTTCTGATTTTCCGACTTTTAGTATTAAAAATATACTGATACTAAAATTGATCAGGAAAATCACAAAGCAACAACTTGGAAAAAACTGATATCAATCTTTGCATACACCTAAGTGATTTCCACATATACTGTCAACATTTAGGAGGAAAAGGAACTCGTGAAGTCATCCTCTTCCCTCTTCTCCCCTTATGAACGAACTTAGTACAAGTGAAGTGGAAGTAGAAAATCACAAGCCTAATAACACAATCCTTCGTATACATATACGTACATGCACTCGTTGTTGATATGGTACATGTGTGCGCTCTACGGTTGCACAGTGGATCGTCTGCTACATGTTCCATTTTCTGGGATGGCAATGTTGGCAAGTATGTATTTGACGGAAACCAAACAGTATTGTTGCATCCTGAAGTAACCAGTTCTATTCCCCTCCCCCCTTCTGCTTCTCCCTCATTTTTTTTAAGATAGTAAATTAGAAATTACAGTGATATCTGTCAGATAATTGTGGTTTTAATTGACAGACTTGTTTTATACCTACTGAGATGGTGTAGATAATATTTTGATCCTTCCTGTCCATTCATGTTGGACTCAGTGTGCTGGTTTCTTGTTGTTTGTGTACTTGTCATGCAGAGTATTAAGAGTTTCACATACCATATGTTTGATCTGTAAGTTTTCAATCAGATTACTCTTGAACATTTTTTTTTTAGTATTTTGCAGATTGTGTCTACTGACTTCATTAGAGTGACAAATTTAAGTAATTTCTCTCCAATCTAAGTCTTGTATTAACATGTTTTCTCTAATGCCAACTTACTGGAAAACTTGGATTTTTTTATCATCTCCAGGCAAGGAACATTGCAATTGTTGTTCAGTTTAAAGACTCAGATGATGAAGATGCCCATCCTCTCAAGTGCATCTATGGTAGACCTGGAGGTAATCCAATGGAACACCAGGCTAGTGTTAGTGTACTTCATCACCAACAGACTCCAGAGTTTTATGAGGAGGTAAGGTTAAGAGAAAGACAGTCCCAAAGCTTGAACACATTGGAGGGACTAATTCTTCTTTTCCTTAATGCCCCTTAAACAATTACCTATACTAAAGGCCATAACATCTATGATACCATTCTGTATAATATTTACTTGTTGTCTTCTAGTTTCCAAGTTTTGGCCTTGATTCATCCCTTGTTTGGCCTCAGGGCCCTTACATAGTGTTTCCAGGTTTAAGGCCTTTTGGTCTTGCCATGCTAGTTCTTATTCCAAGCTCTACAACCTGGATTCAAAAGGAAGGATCCCCAGGCTACTGCACTTTCATTCCTACTACCTGACACTTTTATCCCTACCCCCTAAAAAAGAAAAGAAGGAACAAACTAATTTGCAAGTAACTTATTTCTTAGCGTTCATGTTTTATGCTTTGTGGGTTGTGTAGCCTTTGTCTCATCACATTGATGAGATATGGAAATATGGTCTATTGTGATAGAATCTGGTTTATCATGAATTGCTTGAACTTTGCCAAAGTCCCTAATGTCTGCTAAACCCAAAGTTATTCACTGCCAAAGTTTAGCAAGAAGATATTTCATTGCTGTGTTAAGTTATAGTTGCCTTCTGGCCATTATCAGTCAAGGCCATTATTAGTAATGAGATACTTGTTTTCTGATCAGATATTTCTTCTGAAGGAGATAACTGGTTTGATATTCTAAAAATCTACTTTTCCATTTCCATAACCAGATTAAGATTGCTCTCCCAACTCACCTACATGAGAAGCATCATCTCCTGTTCAAATTTTACCATGTCAGCTGTGAGACTGGAAAGGGGACTGTGAAGAAAAGAGACACAGTTGACTCATTTGGTGAGTACTGGTAATATGTTTTACCAAACAAGTAGTCATTTTGGAATGTTAATAACTAGTCTGTGGTCATTATCTAGAGTATAATGACAAAATAGTTAAACTGTTGGTCATGTTTGTTTTTCAAAAGTACCATTATCTAGAACAGTAGAATTAAGTTTAAAAAAGGAAAGGAACCAGTGATATCAGTCATAAAGAGAGAAAGTTGTAAGAGAAATCTTGTCTGTCCTTAATTTGTTCATATTGGTTTCTGATGTTTTCAATAGTAGGATTTTACAGCATTTCAGGCTACTTTTAGAGATAAGTTCATGTATCATCTGCAAAAAGAATTGAAATTAAGTGGTAGTGGAAATTAATCCTGAATGGTATGTAATTTTGCTGATTCCTGTGTGGCCTATGCTCCTTGTGGGTTCCTGTTGGTCTTACTAACAGATGAACTATGTACCAGTGGATATGTTTCATACTAATCTAGGTTAAACTGTTATGTCTCTGTGCTGTATAAACTGTACCATATAAAATGAATAGTCAATTACAACCAGCTAAACTGACAGCCCAGTTGATCACGGGAGTAGAACATATGGCTATTTCTCAAATAGACATTTCATTTTAATCATTTGCTCAATAAAGATTCCAAGTAATCCAGTTATATGTTTCTTGTTGGAGGAATAGAGCCCTTTAAACTTCATTCCTAAGTGATGTAACTTTATACGATTTTTGGAAAGGTTATCTGATGCTCTCACGCAATATGCTGGCATATTTATGGCAGATTGGTTTTACATTTTTGGACATGCTCCTGCTTACTTCAAATTTTTGCTTTGGGGTTGTGTGGTAATTAGGTTTGACGTTGGAATTTTAAGTTTTCCTTGGGGATTATTTTACTACTTCATTGGGTGTTATGCTTAGAGATCTGCAAGAGATAAGGAAAAATGTTTGCCATGTCAAATCAATATTATTTGCTGAGAAAACAAGATTTACAGCCAGAATGATTTTGGTAATCTTTTGCACTTGACAATGGTGAAATCAAATGGCCCCTCTAACATTAATGTGGATGTGCAATTAATAATAGCATGCAGGATGGGGCTTTATGAAGACATGATTAACTGTATGGCCAGACTTCAAGTTGGGGAACGTCGGATGTCGAATACCTGGGTGCACATTATCTTACCGCTGATTATTATCATTATACAAATGGGTCATTTACATTGGTAGAATTATGTACCTTTGGGGAAAGATAGTATGGGGTTATTGTGTTCAAAGGTGGAAAAATGTTAAGATAAAATAATCATACACAAAGAAGGTCTGCAAGTCCTCCATTAAAATGCATGTGTCACATAGCTCAGTTTTCAAATTGTTTCTTCAAGAAGCACTTCATTAAGACCAATTTTACAGTTATAGTTCTGAGGTTTACTCATTTGCATCTCATTGCAAATTTTTCAGGTAAACATTTTCTAGTGATGGAAGCTGGAAGCATCCATGACTTTAACAAAATTACAAAACAGAAGGAAAGTGGACATGCAAAAAAACTTCTGTGTTTTAGAGTCTTCATTCCTAACAAACTTCAGAAGCAGTCCTGCAGTCCTTGACCCTACTCTTAACAACCTAAACATTATTTTCCACTAATCATGTCTGATATGGTTAAAAGTAACTCTTTTTTATCTTTCTTTCTCTCTCTCTCCCTCTCTTTCTGACCCCTACATCTTTTGCATATGTTTATGTCTATAGTTGTGGAACCCCTCCAAGGTATAGCAATTGTGTGTATAGCATAGCATGTGGCCTTTGCTTTATTTCCTTGTGACTAATAATCCAGAAATTGGTATAAGAATCCAATTTACCAGTTTTTGTTATTCTTGTTTTGGCATATTAACTTTATTTATTTAAGTTTTTTTCATGAGATTGATTGGTTAAGTTTGTTGATTTTTTTTTGTCGTGTTTGCAAAATGAAAGAGTGAATAATGTTACCATTTTCATATATATTTACAAATATGTAACTTGATTGGTAGCAACTGTTCTGGTTGCTATGGAATATTTGGAGAACTGTGAAGTGAACAATTTAAGGTTCATTACAGCATTGATATCATCTTCCTAAAAGTTACGCCCCAAAAAGAAAAAAAAATGTCATGTTGGAGATATTCCTAGAGTATTTTTGGATGTGTGTGCAAACACTGACCAATTTATAAAAGTCTGGCTGTAGCACAAATACGTTGTACATTGTGTATGCACTGCTACATTTGCATGTGTGTAGTGTGCAAAATGTACACAAGCTCTCCTTGTTAATGCCCAGTATGTCAGTAGGAACAGTTACCTGTAACTTTTTTCTATTATTTGGAACTGTGGCGGTTGCTACAACTCCATTGTAGTGACGCTTATCCTCAAAGCTTAAAGAAATTTTTTTTGTTGAAACAAGCTGGTACCTTTTATTGTCTTGCTTTGAAGTAATGTCTGTGAGAATTTTACAAGTAGTATGCATAGTGTTCCTTCTGTTGTAGTCTCAAAAGTTAGGGTTCTATTGAGAACCACACAGTAATGTGATGGATAATAGGATTGCATGCGGTAGTTTGTTTTTAATTGTTCTATTAAGCCGTCTGTCCAGATTCATGTCTGTCATACAAATTCAGTGTAAGCCATTCTTACTACACTAATATATATCTATACCAGGGCTTAATGAAAGCCTCAGTAAAAGGCACAGCAAAAGCAGGTCTTGAGAGAAGGGTACTGACATCAGCTAACAACTTTCTTGAATGACGTCATGGCAAACAGCAACATCTTTGCAGCGTTCTAATACCATTACTGTGGCTTATGTCAAGTGGAACTGTGCTATTATTTGTGATTCTAGTTTCGGTTTATGTGGCTTCATTTTAAAATTATGATGCGTACAGTATTTTAACTTACACAGCAAGGGCTGCTGTTGCGCAGTGCAGGATCTCAGTGTACACTACAGTTACCTGTACCATATACAAGTATTTTCATTCTACTTCTTCACCATGCTTCACCATGTCTTCTGCATTCAGTGCATACACTTATCATTTTCACCAGTGTTACTTACTTTTGGCATTAACTTTTCAAACTGATTACCTGTCATCCACGTATTGCTTACATAAAAATTGTACACATTACACAGAACTTCCATTCATGTAATATTTGTACAAATTACTGGAGCAACTCAATTAATATCCTCACCTACTTGCACACTAATGGAATTGTATCTTCAGTCAACAACTTCACTTTGTTAATGAAATTGTCAAAGATAAGTTAAATAACAGAAGTGTACCATACTGATCAACTTGTCATATTAGAGTGATGTTGCCAAATATGCTCTTAAAATTTTCAACTGTTAAGTTTCTTCACTCTAAACCCCTGCATTAGATGGTTGTTGTGTTGAAAGAATAGTCCAGACCCAAATTTATGTTTGATATGTGAAAGAGGAACATATTCTAAGCATTCTGTGAAATTCTCATTCATTTCCCATGTTCGGTTCTCAAGATATTAGCAATTGAAGTTGACACATTTACTACCAAAAGTGAACTTAAAGCAAGTAGGTGTGATGTCATGGCTTCACATCGTTGGGAAATTTGTTTTTCTTTAAAATTTACTACCAATTTTATACAACAAAATTCCAAAATATTCATACCATAAATGCATTCTAAGCAGTGGAACTTTTAAAACTTTATATGCCTTAGAGGCAAGATAGCAACCCTAATCAAGGTCAAAACAAAAGGATGAAAAATAAAGAAATACAAAACAGTGGTTCTCATTGTGAAGCCATGGAATCACACCTGTTTCCTACTAGCTGGCATCTGGTAGAAAATGTGATAACTTCAGTTGCTAATATCTGGAGAACCGAACATGAAAATTGAATAAAAATTTCACCACAATGCTTTGAATCAGCTGTATTATATCAAAAATAAATTTGGGTTTGGACTATTTTGTAATAGCTCAGCTTGTTTTGAATGTATAGCTAGTCAATTTCAGCATGGTTCCTGATGCATGTATTTAATAGTTCCCTTATAGTAGTTGCTTATGAATGTTGCCCAAACTGTATCTATAAGATTTATCTCCTTTGCAACTGTGCAGTGATGTTTGAAACTGTAACAAGCACTCCTCACTAGTAGCATAAAGGGCATTGCTGGCCCCCATACCAAACAGTAGTATTACGTTGCATCTGTTAGAGATCATTTAGGCTTAGAGAGATGTGGTTGGCTGCGATTTTACAGCAAAATGTCATTTATATTGACTCTGTTTTAGTATAGATTCTATCATATTGCACTCTCCAATCATTTATGGAGTCACTGGGAGAATTTACTCCCAGTCAATATATTTGTTTACCACAATCCTGATGTGAAATTAGGATTGGAATGGTGACAAAGTTTCTCTTAAAAGTGAGGGAATGGGGGATAAGATGAAAATATGTTAAGAGGTTGGAAAAATAATGCATGGGTAATAAAATTACTAATAGGCCTGCTGTTCTCTGTGGACAAGTAGTTTAGTTGGGGATGTATGAAGCTTGTCCTACTTAGTTTGAAAGGATAATTTTCAAAATGGGAGATCAGATTTGCTTCAACACCATTGCCGTTTAAAAATTTGGATACTTAACTGATGCTTTCTAACTTTAGTTAGGTATTTATGAGAATCACCTGGGAGGAAAACATAAATCTGAAAATAGACTAATAAAGTTTTCAATTAGAAATGATTCCCAACTTTCCAAAGGGCTTCATCCTTTGAAAAGGACTGAAATGGATGCATGTCATATCTTTATTATATTTGTTCCTTTTGATAATTCTATCATGGAAAGAAAATGATCCATTACTTAAAATATTTACTTCCGTGATGTCATTATTGGATCACTCATCAGTACTGTTGATTCTTTCTAACAACTAATATGCATTTGTGCATTTGGTATGAGACCCTACTAATTAAGAAACTTACATAATACTTAGTAATACTTAGTATCTGTTTCAGTGCAAGAGTTTTTAAACTATGAAACAAGCAGCTTATTAATCCTAGTTTTCAAGGTAATACACATACCTTATCTTACCTTATCTGCTCTATACAGTTGTGTCATTAGACTGTGGGAATTTAAGGGGGTAAGAGTGGGAAGGACTGGATATTCTGGTTGTGAGATTAAAAATTTAAACTGCTCCTTGAATAATTACAGTATATTCTGTCATTGAATTTATGAAGAAGGGGCAACAGCACACAAAGCATCTGAGAGGGAGAAAATACCCTATCACTTCCCTTCATTACCCTTTCTAGCTGCCCCCATGAAAACTTTCTGCAGTGAAAATTGTGAAAATGTTTACTATTTACTTTTTGTTTAATTGTCATAATATGTATGTCAAAAAATGCTGTTGTGAAATTAATTACTCATTGTTCTATGTTTCATAGGGGGTGGTGAAAAATTTTCCATTTAGTTTTGTTGGTGTATGTATTGTCATTTCATGGTTCTTGTTCAATTTGGAAGGTTGTAAAAACTTAGATGGTGAAAAAAAAAAAAAAAAAAATGAAAAGTTGGTCTAAAATTGTTTACAGAGGTATGATGTAATAATAAATATTACTTTTTTCTTTCACATTTACAGTTGGTTATGCATGGCTTCCAATCTTACAAAAAGACATGTAAGTATTAATTATATGTGCCTGTTTGAAGTTGATTGTAGTGTTTGTTTTATTATCTACTAAGTAATTGCAAAGTTTTAACACTCAGGATAAAAAGGGAATAACATAAACTGAGGAATAGTCGTAACATTAAGTGTGTACTAAAAGGCAATAGGCAGTTGCCCTAAAATTTACTTGAAAAATCGGCAATCAGCAAACCAGCAAAAATCACAACTCACTACCAAAAATATTGTCACATGATCAAAATAGGCCATTCATGAACTAGAGTGATGGGGTATATTAACTGTGATTGGGGTGGCCGATTTTCCCTTTAAATGGGACGTTTCAGTATCAAAAATTATTATACTTTCCTGTTTAGTTGTAATGTGATTTTGAAAAAAAGATATTGTGTAGGTCTAAAAACTTTCCAACTACTTGTATGTGGAACAATAAACATACATGCGGATGTTTTATGTAAATTAAAAAATCCTGCCTTCAAATATACAGTATAAGTGATGATAACAAGAAAATTGCTATGGTATTTAATAGAAACTAATTTCTCTTTAAAGGCCTTCGGTGGGAGAGAAAGCCATTCCTGTTAGTTCAACGCTGCCCCCAAGATATCTGAGTGCCAAGAAGGACCAAACTACTGGAAAGGTTAGTTTGCTTAACTACTGCTTTCAGATATTACAGTTTATCAGAACTTTTTCAATTTTTCTTTAACTTTCAAATTTTTATTAGATTACATCATGATGCGGTAGGGATTTGGAGAAGATTTTTAAGAATAAAAAAGGAAAGATGATCATAAGCACAGATAAAAAATTGCTTGTGATGAACCTTATGATCAAGATGAGAATATGAAATGGTAGAAAAATAATATGAATTGGAAGTAGTATTGTGAGGTTCTGTCCATACTGTCTGGTCTGGGCTTGGGTTATTATGGGATGAAATGTTAATTACAGAGTGTTTGTGCAATTATAAAAGTTGTAAAGGGTGTTATCATTTCAGTTTTAAACAGAATTGATTCTGACAGCCAGTCTTTAGCTCTTTTGAACTTCTATTCATGAATAAACAATGGGAATTTAATTCCTTGCAAAGAGTAATGCTGAAGAGTTGTAATTCTACCATCAGGCAGTCATTACATATACATCTCTTTATTCTTTATTTATAAGGAAGAAAGAAATCACCATAATCTTTTAAATGAAGTAGTCTTATTTATAAAATATTTTTTATTTTCAGAATAAACAAAGCTCGGTATGATTTCTTTTGTTTTTTCCTTCACCCAGCACTCAAGTGCAATGCATTTCTCTGCCCCCTCCTATACCCCCATACCCCCTTCACCCACATCCTAAACATGAACCTTCAGCAAAGCATATGACAAATGTGGCACCTGTTCCACATCTCTTCATAGAGCTGAAACTATCAACATGCAGTATTTACATTCATCATTTCATTGAGTATGGTGTGTGAGTATTGTTGTATCATTGGGTGGCCAGTAAATAACAGTCCCTGAGCCAGGAGTAGGACTTCTGCCTGCTATATTTCAATTTTGTGTCAGTCTTTAATAGAGACAAGTAATTTGAAGATGGTGACCGTGTGTTATGTACTTTAATGAGATAGCAACTCTTCAGCCAAGTAATCCTAAAATATTGATATTTTGCCTCCTGAGAGTCCCATTTGCCAATAACACATTGGCAAAATAGTTGAACCATTGCCCAAATATTGCTATGGTTAGAGTGTTTCTTTATTGAGTGGAATGAACTAAAAAGCTAAGAGAAACATGGTGATGATGTTCATGGTACCAGGTATATTGCAGTTGATGGATAACCTTTGACATCTTCCCCGCCCTTCCCTTGCCCCCTCTTTATAAACAACATGAAATACTATAAATATTGAAAAGTGATGCTTTTATAGCAAAATCCTCCTCTAAATGTGCAATACATGCCATGTTGTTTGCCTATATGTGTACTCATGTGTGTGTGTGTGTGTGTACATGTGTGTGTTTTGGTGTATGTGTGTGTGCAATCAAAGCTAGTTACCTGTGTTTGATGGTGGCAGTGCTAGCATTTACATCAGTCTAAGACTAACAACCTGTCATTGTTTTTAGAGTCTCAGTCCTGTTTCTAGCAAATCTGTCAAATCTTCAAAATTGCAGCATCTTTGCAACTCAACGCCCAGCTGCTTCAAACATTGGCTAAATATTTTGCATCCAGAGTTTAACGTCATATTTAGTGAGGGCACTATATTAAAGGTTGTGTGACATGCCACCAAAAAGAGCCATTTCACTTGTCAGTTAAAGAATTAAGTCCTCCAATGAAAGATCAGTTGGAATTATTTCAGTATCTTTTACCATTCTCAAAATACAGGGATGGAAATAAGAATTTCATCTTGCGTAGCAATACTGCTATACATTTTCAGAATTGTGTAGCAATTTACCTCAGGTTGTGTAGCACTTTTGTGGAGGGTCCCTTTTCATCGCTTCCTGCTATTTGTTATCTTTTTTTACTGCCACAGGCATTTCCTGCATCATGATCACCATTGCTAATTT